>JAHLWY010001774.1:0-15298 GCA_020002185.1 Paraescarpia echinospica
TCTACTTTTCTTTTGATGCAATTGTTCGTCTTCATGCTAAACCAAGCTCTGGTATGGACGGTATTTCTACTGTTCTTTTGATGCAATTGTTCGTCTTCATGCTAAACCAAGCTCTGGTATGGACGCTATTTCTACTGTTCTTTTGATGCAGTTGTTTGTCTTCATGCTAAACCAAGCTCTGGTATGGATGGTATTTCTACTATTCTTTTGATGCAATTGTTCGTCTTCATGCTAAACCAAGCTCTGGTATGGACGGTATTTCTACTGTTCTTTTGATGCAATTGTTCGTCTTCATGCTAAACCAAGCTCTGGTATGGACGCTATTTCTACTTTTCTTTTGATGCAATTGATCGTCTTCATACTAAACCAAGCTCTGGTATGGACGGTATTTCTACTGTTCTTTTGATGCAACTGATTGTCTTCATGCTAAACCTAGCTCTGATAAGGAAGGTATTTCTAGTGTTCTTTTGATGCAATTGTTTGTCTTCATGCTAAACCAAGCTCTGGTATGGACGGTATTTCTACTGTTCTTTTGATGCAATTGTTCGTCTTTATGCCAAACCAAGTTCTGGTATGGACGGTATTTCTACTGTTCTTTTGATGCAATTGTTCGTCTTCATGCTAAACCAAGCTCTGGTATGGATGGTATTTCTACTGTTCTTTTGATGCAATTGTTCGTCTTCATGCTAAACCAAGCTCTGGTATGGATGGTATTTCTACTGTTCTTTTGATGCAATTGTTCGTCTTCATACTAAACCAAGCTCTGGTATGGATGGTATTTCTACTGTTCTTTTGATGCAATTGTTCGTCTTCATGCTAAACCAAGCTCTGGTATGGATGGTATTTCTACTGTTCTTTTGATGCAATTGTTCGTCTTCATACTAAACCAAGCTCTGGTATAGATGGTATTTCTACTATTCTTTTGATGCAATTGTTCATCTTCATGCTAAACCAAGCTGTGGTATGGATGGTATTTCTACTGTTCTTTTGATGCAATTGTTCGCCTTCATGCTAAACCAAGCTCTGGTATGGACGCTATTTCTACTGTTCTTTTGATGCAATTGTTTGTCTTCATGCTAAACCAAGCTCTGGTATGGACGGTATTTCTACTTTTCCTTTGATGCAATTGTTCATCTTCATGCTAAACCAAGCCCTGGTATGGACGGTATTTCTACTTTTCCTTTGATGCAATTGATCGTCTTCATACTAAACCAAGCTCTGGTATGGACGGTATTTCTTGTGTTCTTTTGATGCAATTGATCATATTCATGCTAAACCAAGGTCTGGTATGGACGGTATTTCTACTGTTCTTTTGATGCAATTGATCGTCTTCATGTTAAACCAAGCTCTGGTATGGACGGTATTTCTAGTGTTCTTTTGATGCAATTGATCGTCTTCATGCTAAACCAAGCTGTGGTATGGACGGTATTTCTACTGTTCTTTTGATGCAGTTGTTCATCATGCTAAACCTAGCTCTGGTATGGATGGTATTTCTATTGTTCTTTTGATGTAATTGTTCGTCTTCATGCTAAACCAAGCTCTCGTATGGACGGTATTTCTACTGTTCTTTTGATGCAATTGATCGTCTTCATACTAAACCAAGCTCAGGTATAGACGGTATTTCTACTGTTTTTTTATGCAATTGATCGTCTTCATACTAAACCAAGCTCTGGTATGGACGGTATTTCTACTGTTCTTTTGAAGTAATTGTTCGTCTTCATACTAAACCAAGCTCTGGTATGGACGGTATTTCTACAGTTCTTTTGATGCAATTGATCGTCTTCATACTAAACCAAGCTCTGGTATGGACGGTATTTCTTCTGTTCTTTTGATGCAATTGTTCGTCTTCATGCTAAACCAAGCTCTGGTATGAACGGTATTTCTACTGTTCTTTTGATGCAATTGATCGTCTTCATACTAAACCAAGCTCTGGTATGGACGGTATTTCTTCTGTTCTTTTGATGCAATTGTTCGTCTTTATGCTAAACCAAGCTCTGGCATGGACGGTATTTCTACTGTTCTTTTGATGCAATTGTTCGTCTTCATGCTAAACCAAGCTCTGGTATGGACGCTATTTCTACTTTTCTTTTGATGCAATTGATCGTCTTCATACTAAACCAAGCTCTGGTATGGATGGTATTTCTACTGTTCTTTTGATGCAACTGATTGTCTTCATGCTAAACCTAGCTCTGATAAGGAAGGTATTTCTAGTGTTCTTTTGATGCAATTGTTCGTCTTCATGCTAAACCAAGCTCTGGTATGGACGCTATTTCTACTGTTCTTTTGATGCAATTGTTCGTCTTCATGCTAAACCAAGCTCTGGTATGGACGGTATTTCTACTGTTCTTTTAATGCAATTGTTCGTCTTTATGCTAAACCAAGCTCTGGTATGGACGGTATTTCTACTGTTCTTTTGATGCAATTGTTCGTCTTTATGCCAAACCAAGCTCTGGTATGGACGGTATTTCTACTGTTCTTTTGATGCAATTGTTCGTCTTCATGCTAAACCAAGCTCTGGTATAGACGGTATTTCTACTTTTCTTTTGATGCAATTGTTCGTCTTCATGCTAAACCAAGCTCTGGTATGGACGGTATTTCTACTGTTCTTTTGATGCAATTGTTCGTCTTCATGCTAAACCAAGCTCTGGTATGGACGCTATTTCTACTGTTCTTTTGATGCAGTTGTTTGTCTTCATGCTAAACCAAGCTCTGGTATGGATGGTATTTCTACTATTCTTTTGATGCAATTGTTCGTCTTCATGCTAAACCAAGCTCTGGTATGGACGGTATTTCTACTGTTCTTTTGATGCAATTGTTCGTCTTCATGCTAAACCAAGCTCTGGTATGGACGCTATTTCTACTTTTCTTTTGATGCAATTGATCGTCTTCATACTAAACCAAGCTCTGGTATGGACGGTATTTCTACTGTTCTTTTGATGCAACTGATTGTCTTCATGCTAAACCTAGCTCTGATAAGGAAGGTATTTCTAGTGTTCTTTTGATGCAATTGTTTGTCTTCATGCTAAACCAAGCTCTGGTATGGACGGTATTTCTACTGTTCTTTTGATGCAATTGTTCGTCTTTATGCCAAACCAAGTTCTGGTATGGACGGTATTTCTACTGTTCTTTTGATGCAATTGTTCGTCTTCATGCTAAACCAAGCTCTGGTATGGATGGTATTTCTACTATTCTTTTGATGCAATTGTTCGTCTTCATGCTAAACCAAGCTCTGCTATGGATGGTATTTCTACTGTTCTTTTGATGCAATTGTTCGTCTTCATACTAAACCAAGCTGTGGTATGGATGGTATTTCTACTATTCTTTTGATGCAATTGTTCGTCTTCATGCTAAACCAAGCTGTGGTATGGATGGTATTTCTACTGTTCTTTTGATGCAATTGTTCGTCTTCATGCTAAACCAAGCTCTGGTATGGATGGTATTTCTACTATTCTTTTGATGCAATTGTTCGTCTTCATGCTAAACCAAGCTCTGGTATGGATGGTATTTCTACTGTTCTTTTGATGCAATTGTTCGTCTTCATGCTAAACCAAGCTCTGGTATGGACGCTATTTCTACTGTTCTTTTGATGCAATTGTTCGTCTTCATGCTAAACCAAGCTCTGGTATGGACGGTATTTCTACTTTCTTTTGATGCAATTGTTCGTCTTCATGCTAAACCAAGCTGTGGTATGGATGGTATTTCTACTGTTCTTTTGATGCAATTGTTCGTCTTCATGCTAAACCAAGCTCTGGTATAGACGGTATTTCTACTTTTCTTTTGATGCAATTGTTCGTCTTCATGCTAAACCAAGCTCTGTTATGGATGGTATTTCTACTATTCTTTTGATGCAATTGTTCGTCTTCATGCTAAACCAAGCTCTGGTATGGATGGTATTTCTACTATTCTTTTGATGCAATTGTTCGCCTTCATGCTAAACCAAGCTCTGGTATGGATGGTATTTCTACTGTTCTTTTGATGCAATTGTTCGTCTTCATACTAAACCAAGCTCTGGTATGGATGGTATTTCTACTGTTCTTTTGATGCAATTGTTCGTCTTCATGCTAAACCAAGCTCTGGTATGGATGGTATTTCTACTATTCTTTTGATGCAATTGTTCGCCTTCATGCTAAACCAAGCTCTGGTATGGACGGTATTTCTACTGTTCTTTTGATGCAATTGTTCGTCTTCATGCTAAACCAAGCTGTGGTATGGATGGTATTTCTACTGTTCTTTTGATGCAATTGTTCGTCTTCATGCTAAACCAAGCTCTGGTATAGACGGTATTTCTACTTTTCTTTTGATGCAATTGTTCGTCTTCATGCTAAACCAAGCTCTGGTATGGATGGTATTTCTACTGTTCTTTTGATGCAATTGTTCGTGGTTCATGCTAAAACCAAGCTCTGGTATGGATGGTGGTATTTCTACTATTCTTTGATGCAATTGTTCGCCTTCATGCTAAAACCTTGCTCTGTATGGATGGTATTTCTACTGTTCTTTGATGCAATTGTTCGTCTTCATGCTAAAACCAAGCTCTGGTATGATGGTATTTCTACTATTCTTTGATGCAATTGTTCGCCTCTACAAGCAAACTGCTGTGGTATGGATGGTATTTCTCACTGTTCTTTTGATGCAATTGTTCGCCTCATGCTAAACCAAGCTCTGGTATGGATGGTATTTCTACTGTTCTTTTGATGCAATTGTTCGTCTTCATGCTAAACCAAGCTCTGGTATGGATGGTATTTCTACTATTCTTTTGATGCAATTGTTCGCCTTCATGCTAAACCAAGCTCTGGTATGGACGGTATTTCTACTGTTCTTTTGATGCAATTGTTCGTCTTCATGCTAAACCAAGCTGTGGTATGGATGGTATTTCTACTGTTCTTTTGATGCAATTGTTCGTCTTCATGCTAAACCAAGCTCTGGTATAGACGGTATTTCTACTTTTCTTTTGATGCAATTGTTCGTCTTCATGCTAAACCAAGCTCTGTTATGGATGGTATTTCTACTATTCTTTTGATGCAATTGTTCGTCTTCATGCTAAACCAAGCTCTGGTATGGATGGTATTTCTACTATTCTTTTGATGCAATTGTTCGCCTTCATGCTAAACCAAGCTCTGGTATGGATGGTATTTCTACTGTTCTTTTGATGCAATTGTTCGTCTTCATACTAAACCAAGCTCTGGTATGGATGCTATTTCTACTGTTCTTTTGATGCAATTGTTCGTCTTCATGCTAAACCAAGCTCTGGTATGGATGGTATTTCTACTATTCTTTTGATGCAATTGTTCGTCTTCATGCTAAACCAAGCTGTGATATGGATGGTATTTCTACTGTTCTTTTGATGCAATTGTTCGTCTTCATACTAAACCAAGCTCTGGTATGGATGGTATTTCTACTATTCTTTTGATGCAATTGTTCGTCTTCATGCTAAACCAAGCTCTGGTATGGATGGTATTTCTACCGTTCTTTGATGCAATTGTTCGCCTCATGCTAAACCAAGCTCTGGTATGGATGGTATTTACTATTCTTTGATGCAATTGTTCGCCTTCATGCTAAACCAAGCTCTGGTATGGATGGTATTTCTACTGTTCTTTGATGCACTGTTCTGCCTTCATGCTAAACCAAGCTCTGGTATACGGTATTTCTACTATTCTTTTGATGCAATTGTTCGTCTTCATGCTAAACCAAGCTCTGGTATGGATGGTATTTCTACTATTCTTTTGATGCAATTGTTCGCCTTCATGCTAAACCAAGCTCTGGTATGGATGGTATTTCTACTGTTCTTTTGATGCAATTGTTCGTCTTCATACTAAACCAAGCTCTGGTATGGATGGTATTTCTACTGTTCTTTTGATGCAATTGTTCGTGTTCATGCTAAACCAAGCTCTGGTATGGATGGTATTTCTACTATTCTTTTGATGCAATTGTTCGTCTTCATGCTAAACCAAGCTGTGGTATGGATGGTATTTCTACTGTTCTTTTGATGCAATTGTTCGTCTTCATGCTAAACCAAGCTCTGGTATGGATGGTATTTCTACTATTCTTTTGATGCAATTGTTCGCCTTCATGCTAAACCAAGCTCTGGTATGGATGGTATTTCTACTGTTCTTTTGATGCAATTGTTCGTCTTCATACTAAACCAAGCTCTGGTATGGACGCTATTTCTACTGTTCTTTTGATGCAATTGTTCGTCTTCATGCTAAACCAAGCTCTGGTATGGATGGTATTTCTACTATTCTTTTGATGCAATTGTTCGTCTTCATGCTAAACCAAGCTGTGATATGGATGGTATTTCTACTGTTCTTTTGATGCAATTGTTCGTCTTCATGCTAAACCAAGCTCTGGTATGGATGGTATTTCTACTATTCTTTTGATGCAATTGTTCGTCTTCATGCTAAACCAAGCTCTGCTATGGATGGTATTTCTACTGTTCTTTTGATGCAATTGTTCGTCTTCATACTAAACCAAGCTGTGGTATGGATGGTATTTCTACTATTCTTTTGATGCAATTGTTCGTCTTCATGCTAAACCAAGCTGTGGTATGGATGGTATTTCTACTGTTCTTTTGATGCAATTGTTCGTCTTCATGCTAAACCAAGCTCTGGTATGGATGGTATTTCTACTATTCTTTTGATGCAATTGTTCGTCTTCATGCTAAACCAAGCTCTGGTATGGACGGTATTTCTACTGTTCTTTTGATGCAATTGTTCGTCTTCATGCTAAACCAAGCTCTGGTATGGACGCTATTTCTACTTTTCTTTTGATGCAATTGATCGTCTTCATACTAAACCAAGCTCTGGTATGGACGGTATTTCTACTGTTCTTTTGATGCAACTGATTGTCTTCATGCTAAACCTAGCTCTGATAAGGAAGGTATTTCTAGTGTTCTTTTGATGCAATTGTTTGTCTTCATGCTAAACCAAGCTCTGGTATGGACGGTATTTCTACTGTTCTTTTGATGCAATTGTTCGTCTTTATGCCAAACCAAGTTCTGGTATGGACGGTATTTCTACTGTTCTTTTGATGCAATTGTTCGTCTTCATGCTAAACCAAGCTCTGGTATGGACGGTATTTCTACTGTTCTTTTGATGCAATTGTTCGTCTTCATGCTAAACCAAGCTCTGGTATGGACGGTATTTCTACTGTTCTTTTGATGCAATTGTTCGTCTTCATGCTAAACCAAGCTCTGGTATGGATGGTATTTCTACTATTCTTTTGATGCAATTGTTCATCTTCATGCTAAACCAAGCTGTGGTATGGATGGTATTTCTACTGTTCTTTTGATGCAATTGTTCGCCTTCATGCTAAACCAAGCTCTGGTATGGACGCTATTTCTACTGTTCTTTTGATGCAATTGTTTGTCTTCATGCTAAACCAAGCTCTGGTATGGACGGTATTTCTACTTTTCCTTTGATGCAATTGTTCATCTTCATGCTAAACCAAGCCCTGGTATGGACGGTATTTCTACTTTTCCTTTGATGCAATTGATCATATTCATGCTAAACCAAGGTCTGGTATGGACGGTATTTCTACTGTTCTTTTGATGCAATTGATCGTCTTCATGTTAAACCAAGCTCTGGTATGGACGGTATTTCTAGTGTTCTTTTGATGCAATTGATCGTCTTCATGCTAAACCAAGCTGTGGTATGGACGGTATTTCTACTGTTCTTTTGATGCAGTTGTTCATCATGCTAAACCTAGCTCTGGTATGGATGGTATTTCTATTGTTCTTTTGATGTAATTGTTCGTCTTCATGCTAAACCAAGCTCTCGTATGGACGGTATTTCTACTGTTCTTTTGATGCAATTGATCGTCTTCATACTAAACCAAGCTCAGGTATAGACGGTATTTCTACTGTTTTTTTATGCAATTGATCGTCTTCATACTAAACCAAGCTCTGGTATGGACGGTATTTCTACTGTTCTTTTGAAGTAATTGTTCGTCTTCATACTAAACCAAGCTCTGGTATGGACGGTATTTCTACAGTTCTTTTGATGCAATTGATCGTCTTCATACTAAACCAAGCTCTGGTATGGACGGTATTTCTTCTGTTCTTTTGATGCAATTGTTCGTCTTCATGCTAAACCAAGCTCTGGTATGAACGGTATTTCTACTGTTCTTTTGATGCAATTGATCGTCTTCATACTAAACCAAGCTCTGGTATGGACGGTATTTCTTCTGTTCTTTTGATGCAATTGTTCGTCTTCATGCTAAACCAAGCTCTGGCATGGACGGTATTTCTACTGTTCTTTTGATGCAATTGTTCGTCTTCATGCTAAACCAAGCTCTGGTATAGACGGTATTTCTACTTTTCTTTTGATGCAATTGTTCGTCTTCATGCTAAACCAATCTCTGGTATGGAAGGTATTTCTACTGTTCTTTTGATGCAATTGTTCGTCTTGATGCTAAGCCAAGCTCTGGTATGGACGGTATTTCTACTGTTCTTTTGATGCAATTGATCGTCTTCATGCTAAACCAAGCTCTGGTATGGATGCTATTTCTACTGTTCTTTTGATGCAATTGTTCGTCTTCATGCTAAACCAAGCTCTGGTATGGACGCTATTTCTACTGTTCTTTTGATGCAATTGATCGTCTTCATGCTAAACCAAGCTCTGGTATGGACGCTATTTCTACTGTTCTTTTAATGCAATTGTTCGTCTTCATGCTAAACCAAGCTCTGGTATGGACGCTATTTCTACTGTTCTTTTGAAGCAATTGATCGTCTTCATACTAAACCAAGCTCTGGTATGGACGGTATTTCTACTGTTCTTTTGATGCAACTGATCGTCTTCATGCTAAACCTAGCTCTGGTAAGGAAGGTATTTCTAGTGTTCTTTTGATGCAATTGTTCGTCTTCATGCTAAACCAAGCTCTGGTATGGACGCTATTTCTACTGTTCTTTTGATGCAATTGTTCGTCTTCATGCTAAACCAAGCTCTGGTATGGACGGTATTTCTACTGTTCTTTTGATGCAATTGTTCGTCTTTATGCCAAACCAAGCTCTGGTATGCACGGTATTTCTACTGTTCTTTTGATGCAATTGTTCGTCTTCATGCTAGACCAAGCTCTGGTATAGACGGTATTTCTACTTTTCTTTTGATGCAATTGTTCGTCTTCATGCTAAACCAAGCTCTGGTATGGATGGTATTTCTACTGTTCTTTTGATGCAATTGTTCGTCTTCATGCTAAACCAAGCTCTGGTATGGATGGTATTTCTACTGTTCTTTTGATGCAATTGTTCGTCTTCATGCTAAACCAAGCTCTGGTATAGACGGTATTTCTACTTTTCTTTTGATGCAATTGTTCGTCTTCATGCTAAACCAAGCTCTGGTATGGATGGTATTTCTACTATTCTTTTGATGCAATTGTTCGTCTTCATGCTAAACCAAGCTCTGGTGTGGATGGTATTTCCACTATTCTTTTGATGCAATTGTTCGCCTTCATGCTAAACCAAGCTCTGGTATGGATGGTATTTCTACTGTTCTTTTGATGCAATTGTTCGTCTTCATGCTAAACCAAGCTCTGGTATGGATGGTATTTCTACTATTCTTTTCATGCAATTGTTCGTCTTCATGCTAAACCAAGCTCTGGTATGGATGGTATTTCTACTGTTCTTTTGATGCAATTGTTCGTCTTCATACTAAACCAAGCTCTGGTATGGATGGTATTTCTACTGTTCTTTTGATGCAATTGTTCGTCTTCATGCTAAACCAAGCTCTGGTATGGATGGTATTTCTACTATTCTTTTGATGCAATTGTTCGCCTTCATGCTAAACCAAGCTCTGGTATGGACGGTATTTCTACTGTTCTTTTGATGCAATTGTTCGTCTTCATGCTAAACCAAGCTGTGGTATGGATGGTATTTCTACTGTTCTTTTGATGCAATTGTTCGTCTTCATGCTAAACCAAGCTCTGGTATAGACGGTATTTCTACTTTTCTTTTGATGCAATTGTTCGTCTTCATGCTAAACCAAGCTCTGGTATGGATGGTATTTCTACTATTCTTTTGATGCAATTGTTCGTCTTCATGCTAAACCAAGCTCTGGTATGGATGGTATTTCTACTATTCTTTTGATGCAATTGTTCGCCTTCATGCTAAACCAAGCTCTGGTATGGATGGTATTTCTACTGTTCTTTTGATGCAATTGTTCGTCTTCATACTAAACCAAGCTCTGGTATGGATGCTATTTCTACTGTTCTTTTGATGCAATTGTTCGTCTTCATGCTAAACCAAGCTCTGGTATGGATGGTATTTCTACTATTCTTTTGATGCAATTGTTCGTCTTCATGCTAAACCAAGCTGTGATATGGATGGTATTTCTACTGTTCTTTTGATGCAATTGTTCGTCTTCATACTAAACCAAGCTCTGGTATGGATGGTATTTCTACTATTCTTTTGATGCAATTGTTCGTCTTCATGCTAAACCAAGCTCTGGTATGGATGGTATTTCTACTGTTCTTTTGATGCAATTGTTCGTCTTCATACTAAACCAAGCTCTGGTATGGACGCTATTTCTACTGTTCTTTTGATGCAATTGTTCGTCTTCATGCTAAACCAAGCTCTGGTATGGATGGTATTTCTACTATTCTTTTGATGCAATTGTTCGTCTTCATGCTAAACCAAGCTGTGATATGGATGGTATTTCTACTGTTCTTTTGATGCAATTGTTCGTCTTCATGCTAAACCAAGCTCTGGTATGGATGGTATTTCTACTATTCTTTTGATGCAATTGTTCGTCTTCATGCTAAACCAAGCTCTGCTATGGATGGTATTTCTACTGTTCTTTTGATGCAATTGTTCGTCTTCATACTAAACCAAGCTGTGGTATGGATGGTATTTCTACTATTCTTTTGATGCAATTGTTCGTCTTCATGCTAAACCAAGCTGTGGTATGGATGGTATTTCTACTGTTCTTTTGATGCAATTGTTCGTCTTCATGCTAAACCAAGCTCTGGTATGGATGGTATTTCTACTGTTCTTTTGATGCAATTGTTCGTCTTCATGCTAAACCAAGCTCTGGTATGGATGGTATTTCTACTGTTCTTTTGATGCAATTGTTCGTCTTCATACTAAACCAAGCTCTGGTATAGATGGTATTTCTACTATTCTTTTGATGCAATTGTTCATCTTCATGCTAAACCAAGCTGTGGTATGGATGGTATTTCTACTGTTCTTTTGATGCAATTGTTCGCCTTCATGCTAAACCAAGCTCTGGTATGGACGCTATTTCTACTGTTCTTTTGATGCAATTGTTTGTCTTCATGCTAAACCAAGCTCTGGTATGGACGGTATTTCTACTTTTCCTTTGATGCAATTGTTCATCTTCATGCTAAACCAAGCCCTGGTATGGACGGTATTTCTACTTTTCCTTTGATGCAATTGATCGTCTTCATACTAAACCAAGCTCTGGTATGGATGGTATTTCTACTATTCTTTTGATGCAATTGTTAAGCCTTCATGCTAAAGCCAAGCTCTGTAGTGTGGATGGTATTTCTACTGTTCTTTTGATGCAATTGGTATTATTTCATACTAAACCAAGCTCTGGGTATGGATGGTATTTCTATGTTCTTTGATGCAATTGTTAGTGTTCATGCTAAACCAAGCTCTGAGTATGTGGATGGTATTTCTACTACTATTCTTTGCGGTACATTGTTAAGTCTTCATGCTAAACCAAGCTGTGTGGTATGGATGGTATTTCTGTTCTTTTGATGCAATTGTTCGTCTTCATGCTAAACCAAGCTCTGAGTATGGATGGTATTTCTACTATTCTTTTGATGCAATTGTTGGCCTTCATGTGCTAAATAGCCAAGCTCTGGTATGGATGGTATTTCTACTGTTCTTTTGATGCAATTGTTAGTCTTCATACTAAACCAAGCTCTGGTATGGGCCTTTATTTCTACTGTTCTTTTGATGCAATTGATCATCTTCATGCTAAACCAAGCTCTGGTATGGATGGTATATCTACTGTTCTTTTGATGCAATTGTTCGTCTTCATGCTAAACCAAGCTCTGGTATGGATGGTATTTCTACTGTTCTTTTGATGCAATTGTTCGTCTTCATGCTAAACCAAGCTCTGGTATGGATGGTATTTCTACTGTTCTTTTGATGCAATTGTTCGTCTTCATACTAAACCAAGCTCTGGTATGGATGGTATTTCTACTGTTCTTTTGATGCAATTGTTCGTGTTCATGCTAAACCAAGCTCTGGTATGGATGGTATTTCTACTATTCTTTTGATGCAATTGTTCGTCTTCATGCTAAACCAAGCTCTGGTATGGATGGTATTTCTACTGTTCTTTTGATGCAATTGTTCGTCTTCATGCTAAACCAAGCTCTGGTATGGATGGTATTTCTACTGTTCTTTTGATGCAATTGTTCGTCTTCATGCTAAACCAAGCTCTGGTATGGATGGTATTTCTACTGTTCTTTTGATGCAATTGTTCGTCTTCATGCTAAACCAAGCTCTGGTATGGATGGTATTTCTACTATTCTTTTGATGCAATTGTTCGTCTTCATGCTAAACCAAGCTCTGGTATGGATGGTATTTCTACTATTCTTTTGATGCAATTGTTCGTCTTCATGCTAAACCAAGCTCTGGTATGGATGGTATTTCTACTGTTCTTTTGATGCAATTGTTCGTCTTCATGCTAAACCAAGCTCTGGTATGGATGGTATTTCTACTATTCTTTTGATGCAATTGTTCGTCTTCATGCTAAACCAAGCTCTGGTATGGATGGTATTTCTACTGTTCTTTTGATGCAATTGTTCGTCTTCATACTAAACCAAGCTCTGGTATGGATGGTATTTCTACTGTTCTTTTGATGCAATTGTTCGTCTTCATGCTAAACCAAGCTCTGGTATGGATGGTATTTCTACTGTTCTTTTGATGCAATTGTTCGTCTTCATACTAAACCAAGCTCTGGTATAGATGGTATTTCTACTATTCTTTTGATGCAATTGTTCATCTTCATGCTAAACCAAGCTGTGGTATGGATGGTATTTCTACTGTTCTTTTGATGCAATTGTTCGCCTTCATGCTAAACCAAGCTCTGGTATGGACGCTATTTCTACTGTTCTTTTGATGCAATTGTTTGTCTTCATGCTAAACCAAGCTCTGGTATGGACGGTATTTCTACTTTTCCTTTGATGCAATTGTTCATCTTCATGCTAAACCAAGCCCTGGTATGGACGGTATTTCTACTTTTCCTTTGATGCAATTGATCGTCTTCATACTAAACCAAGCTCTGGTATGGACGGTATTTCTTGTGTTCTTTTGATGCAATTGATCATATTCATGCTAAACCAAGGTCTGGTATGGACGGTATTTCTACTGTTCTTTTGATGCAATTGATCGTCTTCATGTTAAACCAAGCTCTGGTATGGACGGTATTTCTAGTGTTCTTTTGATGCAATTGATCGTCTTCATGCTAAACCAAGCTGTGGTATGGACGGTATTTCTACTGTTCTTTTGATGCAGTTGTTCATCATGCTAAACCTAGCTCTGGTATGGATGGTATTTCTATTGTTCTTTTGATGTAATTGTTCGTCTTCATGCTAAACCAAGCTCTCGTATGGACGGTATTTCTACTGTTCTTTTGATGCAATTGATCGTCTTCATACTAAACCAAGCTCAGGTATAGACGGTATTTCTACTGTTTTTTTATGCAATTGATCGTCTTCATACTAAACCAAGCTCTGGTATGGACGGTATTTCTACTGTTCTTTTGAAGTAATTGTTCGTCTTCATACTAAACCAAGCTCTGGTATGGACGGTATTTCTACAGTTCTTTTGATGCAATTGATCGTCTTCATACTAAACCAAGCTCTGGTATGGACGGTATTTCTTCTGTTCTTTTGATGCAATTGTTCGTCTTCATGCTAAACCAAGCTCTGGTATGAACGGTATTTCTACTGTTCTTTTGATGCAATTGATCGTCTTCATACTAAACCAAGCTCTGGTATGGACGGTATTTCTTCTGTTCTTTTGATGCAATTGTTCGTCTTTATGCTAAACCAAGCTCTGGCATGGACGGTATTTCTACTGTTCTTTTGATGCAATTGTTCGTCTTCATGCTAAACCAAGCTCTGGTATAGACGGTATTTCTACTTTTCTTTTGATGCAATTGTTCGTCTTCATGCTAAACCAATCTCTGGTATGGAAGGTATTTCTACTGTTCTTTTGATGCAATTGTTCGTCTTGATGCTAAGCCAAGCTCTGGTATGGACGGTATTTCTACTGTTCTTTTGATGCAATTGATCGTCTTCATGCTAAACCAAGCTCTGGTATGGACGCTATTTCTACTGTTCTTTTGATGCAATTGTTCGTCTTCATGCTAAACCAAGCTCTGGTATGGACGCTATTTCTACTGTTCTTTTGATGCAATTGATCGTCTTCATGCTAAACCAAGCTCTGGTATGGACGCTATTTCTACTGTTCTTTTAATGCAATTGTTCGTCTTCATGCTAAACCAAGCTCTGGTATGGACGCTATTTCTACTGTTCTTTTGAAGCAATTGATCGTCTTCATACTAAACCAAGCTCTGGTATGGACGGTATTTCTACTGTTCTTTTGATGCAACTGATCGTCTTCATGCTAAACCTAGCTCTGGTAAGGAAGGTATTTCTAGTGTTCTTTTGATGCAATTGTTCGTCTTCATGCTAAACCAAGCTCTGGTATGGACGCTATTTCTACTGTTCTTTTGATGCAATTGTTCGTCTTCATGCTAAACCAAGCTCTGGTATGGACGGTATTTCTACTGTTCTTTTGATGCAATTGTTCGTCTTTATGCCAAACCAAGCTCTGGTATGGACGGTATTTCTACTGTTCTTTTGATGCAATTGTTCGTCTTCATGCTAAACCAAGCTCTGGTATAGACGGTATTTCTACTTTTCTTTTGATGCAATTGTTCGTCTTCATGCTAAACCAAGCTCTGGTATGGATGGTATTTCTACTGTTCTTTTGATGCAGTTGTTCGTCTTCATGCTAAACCAAGCTCTGGTATGGACGGTATTTCTACTGTTCTTTTGATGCAATTGTTCGTCTTCATGCTAAACCAAGCTCTGGTATGGACGCTATTTCTACTGTTCTTTTGATGCAATTGTTCGTCTTCATGCTAAACCAAGCTCTGGTATGGACGCTATTTCTACTGTTCTTTTGATGCAATTGTTCGTCTTCATGCTAAACCAAGCTCTGGTATGGACGGTATTTCTACTGTTCTTTTGATGCAATTGTTCGTCTTTATGCCAAACCAAGCTCTGGTATGGACGGTATTTCTACTGTTCTTTTGATGCAATTGTT
>JAHLWY010001775.1:0-15272 GCA_020002185.1 Paraescarpia echinospica
GCACTCGTAGCATCACTTTATATGGCGTCCTTCTCTGTCATCTCTCACAGTTGTTTGGCTGACCTAGGCACTCGTAACATCACTGTATATGGCGTCCTTCACTGTC
The DNA here is from genome assembly GCA_020002185.1 of Paraescarpia echinospica. NCBI lineage: Eukaryota > Metazoa > Annelida > Polychaeta > Sabellida > Siboglinidae > Paraescarpia > Paraescarpia echinospica. The sequence continues at coordinate 107 of JAHLWY010001775.1, forward strand.
ATCTCTCACAGTTGTTTGGCTGACCTGGGCACTCGTAGCATCACTGTATATGGCGTCCTTCTCTGTCATCTCTCACATTTGTTTGGCTGACCTAGGCACTCGTAGCATCACTGTATATGGCGTCCTTCAGTGTCATCTCTCACAGTTGTTTGGCTGACCTGGGCACTCGTAGCATCACTGTATATGGCGTCCTTCTCTGTCATCTCTCACAGTTGTTTTGCTGACCTCGGCACTCGTAGCATCACTTTATATGGCGTCCTTCACTGTCATCTCTCACAGTTGTTTGGCTGACCTGGGCACTCGTAGCATCACTGTATATGGCGTCCTTCACTGTCATCTCTCACAGTTGTTAGGCGGACCTGGGCACTCGTAGCATCACTGTATATGGTGTCCTTCTCTGTCATATCTCGGTTGTTTGGCTGACCTGGGCACTCGTAACATCACTGTATAAGGCGTCCTTCTCTGTCATCTCTCATTTGTTTGGCTGACCTGGGCACTCGTAGCATCACTGTATATGGTATCCTTGTCTGTCATCTCTCGGTTGTTTGGCTGACCTGGGCACTCATAAACACACAACTATGAAACGAGGAATCTCTCACAGTTGTTTGGCTGACCTGGGCACTCGTAGCATCACTGTATATGGCTTCCTTCTCTGTCACCTCTCACAGTTGTTTGCCTGACCTGGGCACTCGTAGCATCACTGTATATGGCATCCTTCTCTCTCATCTCTCACAGTTGTTTGGCTGATCTAGGCACTCGTAATATCACTGTATGTGGCGTTCTTCTCTGTCATCTCTCACAGTTGTTTGGCTGACCTGGGGATTCGTAGCATCACTGTATGTGGCGTCCTTCTCTGTCATCTCTCACAGTTTTTTGGCTAACCTAGGCACTCGTAGCATCACTGTATATGGCGTCCTTCACTGTCATCTCTCACGGTTGTTTGGCTGACCTGGGCACTCGTAACATCACTGTATATGGCGTCCTTCTCTGTCATCTCTCACAGTTGTATGGCTGACCTAGGCATTCGTAGCATCACTGTATATGGCGTCCTTCTCTGTCATCTCTCAGTTGTTTGGCTGACCTGGGCACTCGTAGCATCAGTGTATATGGCGTCCTTCTTTGTCATCTCTCACAGTTGTTTGGCTGATCTAGGGACCCGTAGCATCACTGTATATGGCGTCCTTCTCTGTCATCTTTCACAGTTGTTTGGGTGATCTAGGGACTCGTAGCAACACTGTATATGGCGTCCTTCTCTGTCATCTCTCACAGTTGTTTGGCTGACCTAGGCACTCGTAGCATCACTGTATATGTCGTCCTTCTCTGTCATCTCTCACAGTTGTTTGGCTGATCTAGGAACTCGTAGCATCACTGTATATGGCGTCCTTCTCTATCATCTCTCACAGTTGTTTGGCTGACCTGGGCTCTCGTAGCATCACTGTATATGGCGTCCTTCTCTGTCATCTCTCTCAGTTGTTTGGCTGACCTGGTGACTCGTAGCATCACTGTATATGGCGTCCTTCTCTGTCATCTCACAGTTTTTTGGCTGACCTAGGCACTCGTACCATCACTGTATATGGCGTCCTTCACTGTCATCTCTCACAGTTGTTTGTCTGACCTGGGCACTCGTAGCAACACTGTATATGGCGTCCTTCTCTGTCATCTCTCACAGTTGTTTGGCTGACCTAGGCACTCGTAACATCACTGTATATGGCGTCCTTCACTGTCATCTCTCACAGTTGTTTGGCTGACCTGGGCACTCGTAGCATCACTGTATATGGCGTCCTTCTCTGTCAACTCTCACAGTTGTTTGCCTGACCTGGGCACTCGTAGCATCACTGTATATGGCTTCCTTCTCTGTCATCTCCCACGGTTGTTTGGCTGACCTGGGCACTCGTAACATCACTGTATATAGCGTCCTTCTCTCTCAACTCTCACAGTTGTTTGGCTGACCTAGGCATTCGTAGCATCACTGTATATGGCGTCCTTCACTGTCATCTCTCACAGTTGTTTGTCTGACCTGGGCACTCGTAGCATCACTGTATATGGCGTCCTTCTCTGTCATCTCTCACAGTTGTTTGGCTGACCTAGGCACTCGTAACATCACTGTATATGGCGTCCTTCACTGTCATCTCTCACAGTTGTTTGGCTGAACTGGGCACTCTTAGCATCACTGTATGTGGCGTTCTTCTCTGTCATCCCCTAGATTCGCAGGGGGGATTCACAGAGAAGCCTGAAACTGGAGGCATAGATAAAGACAGCAGAAATAAATCGGCAAAGAACAGCCTGGAAAACTGTTTTGAATCAGGATATAAATGCATTTGTTTAAATGCAAGGAGCGTAGTAAACAAAAGAAGTGAACTAAACATTATGGTAGAAGATATTGACCCTCACATAATAGGTATAACCGAATCGTGGGCCACCACTGATATATCAGATGCCGAATTGGGACTAACAGGATATGTAATGTTTAGGAAAGATAGAATGGGAAGAAAGGGAGGTGGAGTTATTTTATATATTAAAGAATCTATCCGGGCTTATGAAATAAAATTAGAAAGAGAAGCAGATTGCGAAGAAGCTGTTTGGTGTAACATAGTTACAGGAAACTCAACGTTAACAGTTGGGTTAGTTTATCGAAGTCCAAACATAAGCATAGAAGAGAATGAAAAAATACAAAACGCTATAAGGGAAGTAAGCAAACGGAACTGTATTATTATGGGGACTTTAACCATGGGCATATACAATGGAAATCTCTACAGAGTATGGGGAGTGAGGACCACAAGTTTTTAGTTTTAGTACAAGATAGTTTCCTTTCTCAACATGTGCTAGAACCAACCAGGGGAGAGAATGTGTTAGACTTAGTTTTGTCCTCACAGAAAGAATTAGTTGACAATGTCAAGATATGTGAGCCACTGGGGAGTAGTGATCACAACCAGATACATTTTACCATCAAAGTAAAATCAGAAAGGAATAGTAAAAAGCAGTATAGGAGAAATTTCCACAAAGGAAGGTATAAGGACATGAGGAAATATTTAGCAAAGATAGACTGGAATAACACACTGAAGAATAAGACAGCAGCCGAATGCTGGAATATCTTAAATAGTGAAATTAAGTGCATAGTCGATAAATTTGTACCTTTCAAAAAACAAGGGAAACGGTCTAAAAAGAAACACTTATCGAAAGAAGCCATTAGAAAAATTAAGTATAAACAAATGATTTGGAAGTCATATAGATGTACTGGAAATGATGAAGACTACAACATTTATAAAGAAGCACTCAATCAAGCTACAGCTGAAATTAGAAATTCAAAGAGAAGCTATGAAAAAAAATTAGCTAGTAATATAAAACATGAGAGTAAGAGTTTTTATGCGTATATTCGAAGCAAACAGAAAGTTCAGGATAAGGTCGGTCCTCTAGAAGATAGTGCTGGAAATACAAAATCAGAGGGATTCTTAATGGCAGAAGACCTGAATGAGTATTTTAGTTCAGTGTTTACCAGGGAAGATATTAGTTCACTGCCAGTACCAGAGGCTAAGTTCAAGGGGCAGATTCAGACTATTTAGGACAGTTAGTTGTAACCTCGGAAATGGTAGCTAAGAAAATAAGGGCTATGAAGGATAATAAATCACCTGGAGTGGACGGGATTCCGCCCAAACTACTATTGGAAATTGTAGAACAAATTAGCGTACCTCTTGCAACAGTTTTCAAATTGTCATTAGAAGAGGGAGTGGTTCCTTTAGAATGGAAAGAGGCAAACATTATACCGTTATTTAAAAAAGGTTCGAGAAACAAGTCAGAGAACTATAGACCAGTGAGTTTAACATCAGAGATTTGCAAATTATTAGAAAGACTAATTAAAGATCACATGGTGGATTTTCTTGTTATACATAACTTGATAAACCCATCTCAACATGGGTTTTTAAAAGCGAGGTCATGCTTAACAAATATGTTATGTTTTTTGGAAGACATCACTAGGTGGGTAGATGAGGGATCACCAGTAGATATCATCTATTTAGATTTTCAAAAAGCTTTCGACAAAGTACCACATCAAAGATTACTCCTTAAGCTAAAGGCCCATGGCATAGGAAATGGTATAATAAACTGGATAGAAAAATGGCTGAATGACAGAAGACAACGTGTAGTAGTTGATGGGGAGGCTTCAAACTGGAAATTTTGAGTGGGGTACCACAGGGATCAGTACTAGGACTTATATTATTCTTAATATATATCAACGATTTGGACGATGATATAACAAGCAAAGTGTTAAAATTTGCGGATGATACAAAAGTGTTTAGAAGGATTAAAAGTGATGGAGACAGACAGCATTTACAAGATGATCTTGATAGGTTGATCAAATGGTCTGAAAAATGGCAAATGCTGTTCAATTTTGGGAAATGTAAATGCCTCCACACAGGTCATGGGAATGAAGAGGTAAAATATAAAATGGGGGGTACTGTTCTAAGTACTACTGTAAAAGAAAAGGACTTGGGGTTAACCATTAGTGCTGATATGAAGGTTTCAGAGCAGTGCGGAATTGCAGCGTCAAAGGGAAATCAAATCCTTGGATTAATTAGGCGAAATATAGCGTATAAGAAAAAAGAATTAATAGTACCGCTGTACAAAACAATAGTGAGGCCTCATTTAGAATATTGTATACAAGCATGGAGGCCATATCGCAAGAAGAACATAGATATGCTAGAAAGAGTACAGAGGAGAGCGACTAAAATGATACCAAATCTGAGGGATCTTAGTTACGAAATACGCCTAAAAGAATGTGGTTTAACAACATTAGAGACCAGGAGATTGAGAGCAGATCACATAGAAGTGTTTAAAATATTGAATGGTTATGAAAATATTGATAGAAACATTTTTTCTCAGTTAAGAAAAATAGAAGGACCAGAGGACATAAAGCTACATTAGTAAAGGAGCAGTGTAGATTAGATATAAGAAAGTTCTCATTCTCACAAAGGACTGTAAATGAATGGAACAGATAATCTCCTGATTGTGTTGGTGCTAGTAGCGTGAATATGTTTAAAAATAAAATCGACACACACCTTAAAAAGGCGGGATACATGTAGATAAAAAGTATTGGACTCTCGATAAGCCAAAAGGCTTCCTTGTCCACCTGCCATCCAGAGTAATTTTCTGGATGGCAATCTTGTTAAATCTTGTTAAATCTCTCACAGTTGTTTGGCTGACCTGGGCACTCGTAGCATCACAGTATATGGCGTCCTTCTCTATCATCTCTCACAGTTGTTTGGCTGACCTGGGCACTCGTAGCATCACTGTATATGGCATCCTTCTCTCTCATCTCTCACAGTTGTTTGGCTGATCTAGGCACTCGTAGCATCACTGCATATGGCGTCCTTCACTGTCATCTCTCACAGTTGTTTGTCTGACCTGGGCACTCGTAGCATCACTGTATATGGCGTCCTTCTCTCTCATCTATCACAGTTGTTTGGCTGACCTAGGCACTCGTAACATCACTGTATATGGCGTCCTTCACTGTCATCTCTCACAGTTGTTTGGCTGACCTGGGCACTCGTAGCATCACTGTATATGGCGTCCTTCTCTGTCATCTCTCACAGTTGTTTGGCTGACCTGGGCACTCGTAGCATCACTGTATATGGCGTCCTTCTCTGTTATCTCTCAGTTGTTTGGCTGACCTGGGCACTCGTGGCATCACTGTATATGGCGTCCTTCTCTGTCATCTCTCGGTTGTTTGGCTGACCTGGGCACTCGTAGCATCACTGTATATGGCGTCCTTCTCTGTCATCTCTCACAGTTGTTTTGCTGACCTCGGTACTCGTAGCATCACTTTATATGGCGTCCTTCACTGTCATCTCTCACAGTTGTTTGGCTGACCTGGGCACTCGTAACATCACTGTATATGGCGTCCTTCTCTGTCATCTCTCATTTGTTTGGCTGACCTGGGCACTCGTAGCATCACTGTATATGGTATCCTTGTCTGTCATCTCTCGGTTTTTTGGCTGACCTGGGCACTCGTAACATCACTGTATATAGCGTCCTTCTCTATCATCTCTAACAGTTGTTTGGCTGACCTGGGCACTCGTAACATCACTGTATATGGCGTCCTTCTATCTCATCTCTCACAGTTGTTTGGCTGGCCTAGGCACTCGTACCATCACTGTATATGGCGTCCTTCACTGTCATCTCTCACAGTTGTTTGTCTGACCTGGGCACTCGTAGCATCACTGAATATGGCGTCCTTCTCTGTCATCTCTTACAGTTGTTTGCCTGACCTGGGCACTCGTAGTATCACTGTATATGGCTTCCTTCTCTGTCATCTCTCACGGTTGTTTGGCTGACCTGGGCACACGTAATATCACTGTATATAGCGTCCTTCTCTGTCATCTCTCACAGTTGTATGGCTGACCTGGGCACTCGTAGCATCACTGTATATGGCGTCCTTCTGTATCATCTCTAACAGTTGTTTGGCTGACCTGGGCACTCGTAGCATCACAGTATATGGCGTCCTTCTCTATCATCTCTAACAGTTGTTTGGCTGACCTGGGGACTCGTAACATCACTGTATAATGCGTCCTTCTCTCTCATCTCTCACAGTTGTTTTGCTGACCTAGGCACTCGTACCATCACTGTATATGGCGTCCTTCTCTGTCATCTCTCACAGTTGTTTGGCTGACCTAGGCACTCGTAACATCACTGTATATGGCGTCCTTCACTGTCTTCTCTCACAGTTGTTTGGCTGACCTGGGCACTCGTAGCATCACTGTATATGGCGTCCTTCTCTGTCAACTCTCACAGTTGTTTGCCTGACCTGGGCACTCGTAGCATCATTGTATATGGCTTCCTTCTCTGTCATCTCTCATTTGTTTGGCTGACCTGGGCACTTGCAGCATCACTGTGTATGGCATCATTCTCTCTCATCTCTCACAGTTGTTTGGCTGACCTAGGCACTCGTAGCATCACTGTATATGGCGTCCTTCACTGTCATCTCTCACAGTTGTTTGTCTGACCTGGGCACTCGTACCATCACTGTATACGGCGTCCTTCTCTGTCATCTATCACAGTTGTTTGGCTGACCTAGGCACTCGTAGCATCACTTTATATGGCGTCCTTCACTGTCATCTCTCACAGTTGTTTGGCTGATCTGGGCACTCGTAGCATCACTGTATATGGCTTCCTTCTCTGTCACCTCTCACAGTTGTTTGCCTGACCTGGGCACTCGTAGCATCACTGTATATGGCGTCCTTCTCTGTTATCTCTCAGTTGTTTGGCTGACCTGGGCACTCGTGGCTTCACTGTATATGGCGTCCTTCTCTGTTATCTCTCAGTTGTTTGGCTGACCTGGGCACTCGTGGCATCACTGTATATGGCGTCCTTCTCTGTCATCTCTCGTTTGTTTGGCTGACCTGGGCACTCGTAACATCACTGTATATGGCGTCCTTCTCTGTCACCTCTCATTTGTTTGGCTGACCTGGGCACTTGTAGCATCACTGTATATGGCATTCTTGACTGTCATCTCTCGGTTGTTTGGCTGACCTGGGCACTCGTAGCATCACTGTATATGGCTTCCTTCTCTGTCATCTCTCACGGTTGTTTGGCTGACCTGGGCACTCGTAACATCACTGTATATAGCGTCCTTCTCTATCATCTCTAACAGTTGTTTGGCTGACCTGGGCACTCGTAACATCACTGTATATGGCGTCCTTCTATCTCATCTCTCACAGTTGTTTGGCTGACCTAGGCACTCGTACCATCACTGTATATGGCGTCCTTCACTGTCATCTCTCACAGTTGTTTGTCTGACCTGGGCACTCGTAGCATCACTGAATATGGCGTCCTTCTCTCTCATCTCTTACAGTTGTTTGCCTGACCTGGGCACTCGTAGTTTCACTGTATATGGCTTCCTTCTCTGTCATCTCTCACGGTTGTTTGGCTGACCTGGGCACACGTAATATCACTGTATATAGCGTCCTTCTCTGTCATCTCTCACAGTTGTATGGCTGACCTGGGCACTCGTAGCATCACTGTATATGGCGTCCTTCTCTATCATCTCTAACAGTTGTTTGGCTGACCTGGGCACTCGTAGCATCACAGTATATGGCGTCCTTCTCTATCATCTCTAACAGTTGTTTGGCTGACCTGGGGACTCCTAACATCACTGTATAATGCGTCCTTCTCTCTCATCTCTCACAGTTGTTTGGCTGACCTAGGCACTCGTACCATCACTGTATATGGCGTCCTTCTCTGTCATCTCTCACAATTGTTTGGCTGACCTAGGCACTCGTAACATCACTGTGTATGGCGTCCTTCACTGTCTTCTCTCACAGTTGTTTGGCTGACCTGGGCACTCGTAGCATCACTGTATATGGCGTCCTTCTCTGTCAACTCTCACAGTTGTTTGCCTGACCTGGGCACTCGTAGCATCATTGTATATGGCTTCCTTCTCTGTCATCTCTCATTTGTTTGGCTGACCTGGGCACTTGTAGCATCACTGTGTATGGCGTCCTTCTCTCTCATCTCTCACAGTTGTTTGGCTGACCTAGGCACTCGTAGCATCACTGTATATGGCGTCCTTCACTGTCATCTCTCACAGTTGTTTGTCTGACCTGGACACTCGTAGCATCATTGTATATGACGTCCTTCTCTGTCATCTATCACAGTTGTTTGGCTGACCTAGGCACTCGTAACATCACTGTATATGGCGTCCTTCACTGTCATCTCTCACAGTTGTTTGGCTGACCTGGGCACTCGTAGCATCAATGTATATGGCGTCCTTCACTGTCATCTCTCACAGTTGTTAGGCGGACCTGGGCACTCGTAGCATCACTGTATATGGTGTCCTTCTCTGTCATATCTCGGTTGTTTGGCTGACCTGGGCACTCGTAACATCACTGTATATGGCGTCCTTCTCTGTCATCTCTCACAGTTGATTGCCTGACCTGGGCACTCGTAGCATCACTGTATATGGCTTCCTTCTCTGTCACCTCTCACAGTTGTTTGCCTGACCTGGGCACTCGTAGCATCACTGTATATGGCATCCTTCTCTCTCATCTCTCACAGTTGTTTGGCTGATCTAGGCACTCGTAACATCACTGTATGTGGCGTTCTTCTCTGTCATCTCTCACAGTTGTTTGGCTGACCTGGGGACTCGTAGCATCACTGTATGTGGCGTCCTTCTCTGTCATATCTCACAGTTTTTTGGCTAACCTAGGCACTCGTAGCATCACTGTATATGGCGTCCTTCACTGTCATATCTCACGGTTGTTTGGCTGACCTGGGCACTCGTAACATCACTGTATATGGCGTCCTTCTCTGTCATCTCTCACAGTTGTTTGGCTGACCTAGGCACTCGTAGCATCACTGTATATGGCGTTCTTCAGTGTCATCTCTCACAGTTGTTTGGCTGACCTGGGCACTCGTAGCATCACTGTATATGGCGTCCTTCTCTGTCATCTCTCACAGTTGTTTGGATGACATAGGCACTCGTAACATCACTGTATATGGCGTCTTTCACTGTCATCTCTCACAGTTGTTTGGCTGACCTGGGCACTCGTAGCATCACTGTATAAGGCGTCCTTCTCTGTCATCTCTCACAGTTGTTTGGCTGATCTTGGGACTCGAAGCTTCAATGTATATGGCGTCCTTCTCTATCATCTCTCACAGTTGTTTTGCTGAACTAGGCACTCTTAGCAACACTTTATATGGAGTCCTTCTCTGTCATCTCTCACAGTTGTTTGGCTGACCTGGGCACTCGTAGCATCACTGTATATGGCGTCCTTCTCTGTTATCTCTCAGTTGTTTGGCTGACCTGGGCACTCGTAGCATCACTGTATATGGCGTCCTTCTCTGTCACCTCTCACAGTTGTTTGCCTGACCTGGGCACTCGTAGCATCACTGTATATGGCTTCCTTCTTTGTCATCTCTCACGGTTGTTTGGCTGACCTGGGCACTCGTAACATCACTGTATATAGCGTCCTTCTCTATCATCTCTAACAGTTGTTTGGCTGACCTGGGCACTCGTAACATCACTGTATATGGCGTCCTTCTATCTCATCTCTCACAGTTGTTTGGCTGACCTAGGCACTCGTACCATCACTGTATATGGCGTCCTTCACTGTCATCTCTCACAGTTGTTTGTCTGACCTGGGCACTCGTAGCATCACTGAATATGGCGTCCTTCTCTCTCATCTCTTACAGTTGTTTGCCTGACCTGGGCACTCGTAGTTTCACTGTATATGGCTTCCTTCTCTGTCATCTCTCACGGTTGTTTGGCTGACCTGGGCACACGTAATATCACTGTATATAGCGTCCTTCTCTGTCATCTCTCACAGTTGTATGGCTGACCTGGGCACTCGTAGCATCACTGTATGTGGCGTTCTTCTCTCTCATCTCTCACAGTTGTTTGGCTGACCTGGGCACTCGTAGCATCACTGTATGTGGCGTTCTTCTCTGTCTTCTCTCACAGTTGTTTGGCTGACCTGGGGACTCGTAACATCACTGTATAATGCGTCCTTCTCTCTCATCTCTCACAGTTGTTTGTCTGACCTGGGCACTCGTAGCATCACTGTAAATGGCGTCCTTCTCTGTCATCTCTCACAGTTGTTTGTCTGACCTGGGCACTCGTAGCATCACTGTAAATGGCGTCCTTCTCTGTCATCTCTCACAGTTGTTTGGCTGACCTAGGCACTCGTAACATCACTGTATACGGCGTCCTTCACTGTCATCTCTCACAGTTGTTTGGCTGACCTGGGCACTCGTAGCATCACTGTATATGGCGTCCTTCTCTGTCATCTCTCACAGTTGTTTGGCTGACCTAGGCACTCGTAGCATCACTGTATATGGCGTCCTTCACTGTCATCTCTCACAGTTGTTTGGCTGACCTGGGCACTCGTAGCATCACTGTATATGGCATCCTTCTCTCTCATCTCTCACAGTTGTTTGGCTGACCTAGGCACTCGTAGCATCACTGTATATGGCGTCCTTCACTGTCATCTCTCACAGTTGTTTGTCTGACCTGGGCACTCGTAGCATCACTGTATATGGCGTCCTTCTCTGTCATCTATCACAGTTGTTTGGCTGACCTAGGCACTCGTAACATCACAGTATATGGCGTCCTTCACTGTCATCTCTCACAGTTGTTTGGCTGACCTGGGCACTCGTAGCATCACTGTATATGGCGTCCTTCTCTGTCATCTCTCACAGTTGTTTTGCTGACCTCGGCACTCGTAGCATCACTTTATATGGCGTCCTTCACTGTCATCTCTCACAGTTGTTTGGCTGATCTGGGCACTCGTAGCATCACTGTATATGGCGTCCTTCACTGTCATCTCTCACAGTTGTTTGTCTGACCTGGGCACTCGTAGCATCACTGTATATGGCGTCCTTCTCTGTCATCTATCACATTTGTTTGGCTGACCTAGGCACTCGTAACATCACAGTATATGGCGTCCTTCACTGTCATCTCTCACAGTTGTTTGGCTGACCTGAGAACTCGTAGCATCACTGTATATGGCGTCCTTCTCTGTCATCTCTCACAGTTGTTTTGCTGACCTCGGCACTCGTAGCATCACTTTATATGGCGTCCTTCACTGTCATCTCTCACAGTTGTTTGGCTGACCTGGGCACTCGTAGCATCACTGTATATGGCGTCCTTCACTGTCATCTCTCACAGTTGTTAGGCGGACCTGGGCACTCGTAGCATCACTGTATATGGTGTCCTTCTCTGTCATATCTCGGTTGTTTGGCTGACCTGGGCACTCGTAACATCACTGTATAAGGCGTCCTTCTCTGTCATCTCTCATTTGTTTGGCTGACCTGGGCACTCGTAGCATCACTGTATATGGTATCCTTGTCTGTCATCTCTCGGTTGTTTGGCTGACCTGGGCACTCATAAACACACAACTATGAAACGAGGAATCTCTCACAGTTGTTTGGCTGACCTGGGCCCTCGTAGCATCACTGTATATGGCTTCCTTCTCTGTCACCTCTCACAGTTGTTTGCCTGACCTGGGCACTCGTAGCATCACTGTATATGGCATCCTTCTCTCTCATCTCTCACAGTTGTTTGGCTGATCTAGGCACTCGTAACATCACTGTATGTGGCGTTCTTCTCTGTCATCTCTCACATTTGTTTGGCTGACCTGGGGACTCGTAGCATCACTGTATGTGGCGTCCTTCTCTGTCATCTCTCACAGTTTTTTGGCTAACCTAGGCACTCGTAGCATCACTGTATATGGCGTCCTTCACTGTCATCTCTCACGGTTGTTTGGCTGACCTGGGCACTCGTAACATCACTGTATATGGCGTCCTTCTCTGTCATCTCTCACAGTTGTATGGCTGACCTAGGCATTCGTAGCATCACTGTATATGGCGTCCTTCTCTGTCATCTCTCAGTTGTTTGGCTGACCTGGGCACTCGTAGCATCAGTGTATATGGCGTCCTTCTTTGTCATCTCTCACAGTTGTTTGGCTGATCTAGGGACCCGTAGCATCACTGTATATGGCGTCCTTCTCTGTCATCTTTCACAGTTGTTTGGGTGATCTAGGGACTCGTAGCAACACTGTATATGGCGTCCTTCTCTGTCATCTCTCACAGTTGTTTGGCTGACCTAGGCACTCGTAGCATCACTGTATATGTCGTCCTTCTCTGTCATCTCTCACAGTTGTTTGGCTGATCTAGGAACTCGTAGCATCACTGTATATGGCGTCCTTCTCTATCATCTCTCACAGTTGTTTGGCTGACCTGGGCTCTCGTAGCATCACTGTATATGGCGTCCTTCTCTGTCATCTCTCTCAGTTGTTTGGCTGACCTGGTGACTCGTAGCATCACTGTATATGGCGTCCTTCTCTGTCATCTCACAGTTTTTTGGCTGACCTAGGCACTCGTACCATCACTGTATATGGCGTCCTTCACTGTCATCTCTCACAGTTGTTTGTCTGACCTGGGCACTCGTAGCAACACTGTATATGGCGTCCTCCTCTGTCATCTCTCACAGTTGTTTGGCTGACCTAGGCACTCGTAACATCACTGTATATGGCGTCCTTCACTGTCATCTCTCACAGTTGTTTGGCTGACCTGGGCACTCGTAGCATCACTGTATATGGCGTCCTTCTCTGTCAACTCTCACAGTTGTTTCCCTGACCTGGGCACTCGTAGCATCACTGTATATGGCTTCCTTCTCTGTCATCTCCCATGGTTGTTTGGCTGACCTGGGCACTCGTAACATCACTGTATATAGCGTCCTTCTCTCTCAACTCTCACAGTTGTTTGGCTGACCTAGGCATTCGTAGCATCACTGTATATGGCGTCCTTCACTGTCATCTCTCACAGTTGTTTGTCTGACCTGGGCACTCGTAGCATCACTGTATATGGCGTCCTTCTCTGTCATCTCTCACAGTTGTTTGGCTGACCTAGGCACTCGTAACATCACTGTATATGGCGTCCTTCACTGTCATCTCTCACAGTTGTTTGGCTGAACTGGGCACTCTTAGCATCACTGTATGTGGCGTTCTTCTCTGTCATCCCCTAGATTCGCAGGGGGGATTCACAGAGAAGCCTGAAACTGGAGGCATAGATAAAGACAGCAGAAATAAATCGGCAAAGAACAGCCTGGAAAACTGTTTTGAATCAGGATATAAATGCATTTGTTTAAATGCAAGGAGCGTAGTAAACAAAAGAAGTGAACTAAACATTATGGTAGAAGATATTGACCCTCACATAATAGGTATAACCGAATCGTGGGCCACCACTGATATATCAGATGCCGAATTGGGACTAACAGGATATGTAATGTTTAGGAAAGATAGAATAGGAAGAAAGGGAGGTGGAGTTATTTTATATATTAAAGAATCTATCCAGGCTTATGAAATAAAATTAGAAAGAGAAGCAGATTGCGAAGAAGCTGTTTGGTGTAACATAGTTACAGGAAACTCAACGTTAATAGTTGGGTTAGTTTATCGAAGTCCAAACATAAGCATAGAAGAGAATGAAAAAATACAAAACGCTATAAGGGAAGTAAGCAAACGGAACTGTATTATTATGGGGACTTTAACCATGGGCATATACAATGGAAATCTCTACAGAGTATGGGGAGTGAGGACCACAAGTTTTTAGTTTTAGTACAAGATAGTTTCCTTTCTCAACATGTGCTTGAACCAACCAGGGGAGAGAATGTGTTAGACTTAGTTTTGTCCTCACAGAAAGAATTAGTTGACAATGTCAAGATATGTGAGCCACTGGGGAGTAGTGATCACAACCAGATACATTTTACCATCAAAGTAAAATCAGAAAGGAATAGTAAAAAGCAGTATAGGAGAAATTTCCACAAAGGAAGGTATAAGGACATGAGGAAATATTTAGCAAAGATAGACTGGAATAACACACTGAAGAATAAGACAGCAACCGAATGCTGGAATATCTTAAATAGTGAAATTAAGTGCATAGTCGATAAATTTGTACCTTTCAAAAAACAAGGGAAACGGTCTAAAAAGAAACACTTATCGAAAGAAGCCATTAGAAAAATTAAGTATAAACAAATGATTTGGAAGTCATATAGATGTACTGGAAATGATGAAGACTACAACATTTATAAAGAAGCACTCAATCAAGCTACAGCTGAAATTAGAAATTCAAAGAGAAGCTATGAAAAAAAATTAGCTAGTAATATAAAACATGAGAGTAAGAGTTTTTATGCGTATATTCGAAGCAAACAGAAAGTTCAGGATAAGGTCGGTCCTCTAGAAGATAGTGCTGGAAATACAATATCAGAGGGATTCTTAATGGCAGAAGACCTGAATGAGTATTTTAGTTCAGTGTTTACCAGGGAAGATATTAATTCACTGCCAGTACCAGAGGCTAAGTTCAAGGGGGCAAATTCAGACTATTTAGGACAGTTAGTTGTAACCTCGGAAATGGTAGCTAAGAAAATAAGGGCTATGAAGGATAATAAATCACCTGGAGTGGACGGGATTCCGCCCAAACTACTATTGGAAATTGTAGAACAAATTAGCGTACCGCTTGCAACAGTTTTCAAATTGTCATTAGAAGAGGGAGTGGTTCCTTTAGAATGGAAAGAGGCAAACATTATACCGTTATTTAAAAAGGTTCGAGAAACAAGTCAGAGAACTATAGACCAGTGAGTTTAACATCAGTGATTTGCAAATTATTAGAAAGACTAATTAAA
>JAHLWY010001776.1:0-15250 GCA_020002185.1 Paraescarpia echinospica
GAACAGATTGACCTGTTCAGCTCTGCTGAGATTGTAGTAGCTGCCAATCACGTTGTGCTTGGGGTGCAGCTGGTGCCATTTTCTCTCTGTCAGTGTCTTGATGATGGTCTTTTTATTGCTGCATGAGACACATTTGTTGTTTGTTCAAGCTGCCCCATTCTTTTTCAAGCCTGTCAGCTGTTTCATTTCCCCTGATTCTGCATTGTGCAGCAATCCACTGTAGTTTTACTTTTACCTGTGCACTTAGTTCTGACACAGTAGTAATCAGTTTATTCAATTCCTTTTTAGGGGTTCTGGAGGGCATGGAGTACTGAGAGGGCATGGAGTACTGAGAGGGCATGGAGTACTGAGAAGGCAGGGAGTACTGAGAGGGCATGGAGTACTGAGAGGGCATGGAATACTGAGAGGGCATGGAGTACTAAGAGGGCATGGAGTACTGAGAGGGCATGGAGTACTGAGAGGACATGCAGTACTGAGAGGGCAGGGAGTACTAAGAGGGCATATGTAAAGATGACGAAGTTTTTATTTGTTTTTCCTGGGTTATTCTGCAATATACCTCAGGTGTCTACAGGGCTTCAGCTTTGACTTTAAAGATGGTGGAGTATTTGCCCGTTGCGCCTGTGTGTCGTGCTTCTTCTTCTCTGTACTTGATGTACACTCCTCCACCTCCATCTCGGATTGCCTCAGTGGCCGACCCATCCACTGCTCTCAAGGGTACAGGTACCTAGAGTGTAGGAACTCCAGGGATATGGCTTTTCACTTCTCATCAGACTGTGTTCCCTTCTTCTGGATTCATGTAATGTTGTCTTTGATGACAGGGAAATGTCTCCTCTTCCATAAGATGGTATGGTTTTTGGCATGTGATCCATCAATTTTGGGTCTATCCTCTGGTGTATGAAGCTGGATCTTTTGAGTCTTCTTTTTGTTGACTTGCTCATACTTGGACGCATAGGACGGTTGCCAAGTCTTTTTGAACTTGGATGTTTGTGTTAGCAACTTGGTGTTACGTCTGTCTTCAATAGTTTGTAGTCCAGTTGGAGTTTCCACACACACACCACACACACCACACACACCACACACAAACACACACACACACACTCACACTCACATACACACCACATGAAAACACACACAAACACACACACACACAAACACACACCACACATACACACACATACACCACACACACAAACGCACACACCACACACACACACCCCACACATACACACCCCACACACCACACACTACACACACACATCATAGACCAAACACACACCATATGTGACACACATGCATACACACCATAGACTCATATATGAAAAACATCGCCTAGCACCTCCCAAACATGCCAGCACACAGCACACTTGCATGCAAATATTCCCACACACATTCATGTATACATAGAAATCCTGCCACACACATGGAGATCCTGCCACACACATGAAGATCCTGTCACTTACATGTAGATCCTCCCACACACATGGAGATCCTGCCACACACATGGAGATCCTATCACTTAAATGTAGATCCTGCCACACACATGTAGATCTTCCCACACACATGTAGATCCTCCCACACACATGGAGATCCTGTCACTTACATGTAGATCCTCCCACACACATGTAGATCCTCCCACACACATGGAGATCCTCCCACAACTAAAGGACTTCCACTTACTACAAGTTACATCTACAAAATACACATCTAAAATATATATAATGTTATACTTACGTTGTAATGGCTGCCTCAACGTTCTCACATTCAGCTCATAGCGGATGTTGGGTCCATTGGGGTGACTGGGAGGCTCCCAGGTCAGTGAGATGTACGTCTGTGAGAGGGGAATTGGGATGGGAGGTTTCTGACCCAACGGAATGGATGGGCTCATTGTGACCTCTGTTGAGGCACTCTCTGTGCAGCCTCCGTCTACAACAGGACAATGACAAGTACAGCAACTAGTACACTGAGTGCCTCTCATAGTGTCACTACAAGGGACACTCTCTTAAATGTAGTGGTAGATTTCACTGGCTGAAAGAGAGCACTGATTGACATGAGACATCCACCTGTACAGACAGTCAGTGTAACATGATACAGTGTGACAAGAGATACCCACCTTTACACACAGCGAGTGTAACATGATACAGTGAGACAAGAGATACCCACCTGTACACACAGTGAGTGTAACATGATACAGCATGACAAGAGACACCCACCTGTACATACAGTGAGTGTAACATGATACAGGGTGACAAGAGACACTCATTTGTACACACAGTGAGTGTAATATGATACAGTGTAAAAAGAGACACCCACCTGTACACACAGTGAGTGTAATATGATACAGTGTGACAAGAAACACTCACCTGTACACACAGTGAGTGTAATATGATACAGTGTGAAAAGAGACACCCACCTGTACACACAGTGAATGTAATATGATACAGTGTGACAAGAGACACTCACCTGAACACACAGTGAGTGTAACATGATACAGTGTGACAAGAGACACCCACCTGTACACACAGTGAGTGTAATATGATACAGTGCGACAAGAGACACCCACCTGTACACACAGTGAGTGTAATATGATACAGTGTGACAAGAGATACCCACCTGTACACACAGTGAGTGTAACATGATACAGCATGACAAGAGACACCCACCTGTACATACAGTGAGTGTAACATGATACAGGGTGACAAGAGACACTCATTTGTACACACAGTGAGTGTAATATGATACAGTGTAAAAAGAGACACCCACCTGTACACACAGTGAGTGTAATATGATACAGTGTGACAAGAAACACTCACCTGTACACACAGTGAGTGTAATATGATACAGTGTGAAAAGAGACACCCACCTGTACACACAGTGAATGTAATATGATACAGTGTGACAAGAGACACTCACCTGAACACACAGTGAGTGTAACATGATACAGTGTGACAAGAGACACCCACATGTACACACAGTGAGTGTAATATGATACAATGCGACAAGAGACACCCACCTGTACACACAGTGAGTGTAATATGATACAGTGTGACAAGAGACACCCACCTGTATACACAGTGAGTGAATTATGATACAATGTCACAGGAGAAACTCACCTGTACACACAGTGAGTGTAACATGACACAGTGTGACAAGAGACTCCCATCTGTACACACAGTGAGTGTAACATAATACAGTGTGACAAGAGACACCCACCTGTACAGACAGTGAGTTTAACATGATACACTGACAGGAGACACTCACCTGTACACACAAGGAGTGTAACATGATACATTGTGACAGGAGACACTCACCTGTACATACAATGAGTGTAATATGATACCGTGTGACAGGAGACACTCACCTGTACACACAGTGAGTGTAATATGATACAATGTGACAGGAATCACCCACCTGTACACACAGTCAGTGTAACATGATACAGTGTGACAAGAGACACCAACCAGTACACATAGTGAATGTAACATGATACATTATGACAAGAGACACGCACCTGTACACATAGTGAGTGTAACATGATACAGTGTGACAAGAGACACCCACCTGTACTTGTAGTAAGTGTAACTGTAACATGATACAGTGTGACAGGAGATACCCACCTGTACACACAGTGAGTGTAACATGATAGTGTGACAAGAGATACCCACCTGTACACAGTGAGTGTAACATGATACAGTGTGACAAGAGACACCCACCTGTACACACAGTGAGTGTAACATGATACAGTGTGACAAGAGACACCCACATGTACACACAGTGAGTGTAATATGATACAGTGTGACAAGAGACACCCACCTGTACATATAGTGAGTGCAGGGCCTCACCCAGAGACCCGTCCACCCGTCATTTGGATGGGTAAAATTTGAAAATCGCGATTTTGGACGGGGTGAAATTGATTGTGGACGGGTCCGCCAGGCTGGCGTTTCCATATCCGTCCATGCCGTATTTTTGCACTGGACAGCCCGTCCATGCCATTTTTACGACGTCATTGAAACTGCCACGAAGCCAGTTACAAAATCTACTGATTGGCTTTGAAATTCGACCACCCGGATCGCCTGGCCAGCTGCCCGACACATGCCAGAAACCAATTAAGGCCTCGACTTGCTAGGGTAATTGTCACCTAACCACTAGAGGTGGTTGTTTGAAAAGCAGGCAACACTTGTGTAGACCAAATAAGCACTCGTCGATTACGACAAGGCTCGATTGGACAGTTTAGTGAACTGATTGGGTGATGTTACGCAGGCACCAACTGAGTGTATTGCTGGAATTATTAGTGCCTGGGAAGAACCCGCTCTTTCCGTTCCCAAACGATTTCCTAGACGTAATTGTAACCGCATCAAAGGCACCGGCGACCACTAACAGACAACAGTGACTATCACATTAACTAACTAGCATTACCACATCGGCCGCTGCGGCTGTTGGATCTGGCCAGATCTGGTGCAAAACTATGACAAACCACTGGTCACGCAGTCCTTACATCGTTCAGTCCTCGTTAAATGATACATATTTAATATCATTGGAACGACAACATAACATTCTTTACAATGGTATAAAGTTTTTAGAAGTATTCCTTTATTTGACGAACTTGTCGTCCGTGATTTAGCGAAAATTTCATGCCGACGGCGCATCGTAAAGGTACGGTTTTCGCAGAAACACAGGTCGCGATCGAAAACCCACTCTTGTAATCATATTGGGATCGTATGGATTTTAATCAACCAACGAGGAGATGTGTTGGTGTTCACTGTTGCAGGGCTGCCTACCATTACGGATTCTCCGTATTCATTACGGAAATTCACCTAAGAATACAGCATTACGGAAACTGCCGCCGTATTACGGGAATACAAATATCCGACTACAGAAAATGATACACATTAAAGAATTGCTAAATCTATAAATACTGCTGCTCGAGATGCCTTGAAGAAACTGTCTCATTCGCTTGTTACAATTTATCAACACATATTTAATCCACTACAAGTTCTACAAAGTCAGTACAGTGCCGTCATCCATTGCTGTGCCTGTGTACAATGTTACAACTTTGACTGCCACCAGCCTGCTGATGACTGCCGTGGCACGTGGCATGTGAGCATATTATTATCAGTGTCATTAATGCGCGTCTAGACATTAATAAAATGTACAGGTGTAGAGTTTATAGTGAAAAAAATAAATGAAGATGACGTTAGGTAGAACCATTAAATAGTTATGGTTTTAAAATCGGGTGTGGAGGAGTGGCTGGTGAAGGCAGTGATGACGTTGTACAGTGAGGCGAGCACCGTGGTGCGGACAGGGCATGGAGACAGCAGCAGCTTTGAGGTGAAGGTGGGGGTGCACCAGGGCTCAGTATTGAGCCCACTGCTGTTTGCCATTGTGATGGACGTGGTGACGAAGGAGGCGAGAGGAGGACTGCCCTGGGAGATGCTTTATGCAGATGATCTCGTCCTTATGGCAACGACCAGGGAAGAACTAAGAAGGAAGCTGATGGAGTGGCGCACGAGATTGGTGGCCAAAGGACTGAAGGTGAACGCCGGGAAGTCGAAGGTGATGGTCAGCATAGGTGACAGAGGAGTGATGTCAGAATCTGGTACATGGCCATGTGGAGTCTGTAGCAAGGGTGTAGCCACAAACTCGCTTCAGTGTACATCGTGTACGAAGTGGGTCCACAGGAGATGCAGTGGTGTGAGGGGTAGCCTGCAGGCAGTGAGCGCAACGTTTGTGTGCAAGAGGTGCCGGGGAGAGGTACCACCTGCAGAAGCGACGGAAGAAGGCTTGGAGGTGGATGGAGAGACATACAACAGAGTAGACAACTTCTGCTACCTGGGTGACATGCTTAGTGCGAAGCGTGGGGTGGATGCAGCGGTAACAGCGAGAGTGAGGTGTGCCTGGCAGAAGTTCAGGGAGTTAACACCCTTCTTGACTTCCAAAGCACCCCCCCGAAGATGAAGGGCCAGGTGTACACAGCTTGTGTCAGAAGTTGCCTGTTGTATGGGTGTGAGACGTGGGCCATGAGGACCGATCATGACACGAGGATGGAAAGGGTTGAGATGAGGATGGTGAGATGGATGTGTGGCGCATCACTCAGTGACAGACAGCCCAGTGCTGAGCTTAGAAGAAGAGTAGGAGTGGAGGCGATTGGGGATGTGATCAGAAGAAGCAGGCTGAGGTGGTACGGGCATGTAGAGCGAAAGGACGACGAGGACTGGGTGAAGGGCTGTACAAAGTTAGTGGTGGAGGGGACAGCTCCCGTCGGCAGACCAAGGAAGAACTGGCAGAACTCCATGTCTGCAGACTTGAATCTGATGGGTATCGACCATCGGGATGCACGGGACCGTGTCAAGTGGAAGAGGGAAATTGGAAGAAAGGCGAACCCAGCAGAGTCTGGAAACACCGCCTCTAAACGACGATGATGATGATTCTGAAAGTTATGGATATAATTATAAAATGTCTTAGAATAATATAAAATTAGTATTATAATTGTTGTAATTGCAATATAAAACTATCAATTGAAAGGTTTTTATTTGAGTATAACAATTTAACTTTGTCATTGATTGTTAGTAATAATTATTATGTTCCTGCTGTGTGTTGTAATTTAGAAGCTTGTTGGATGATTATTGGTTATTCACTGGCGCTGTCTTTCTCACGATGATGCTCTACAGACGTAAACAATTGTACATGTTTGGCCATGCAAACACTTTAACAGCTGTAATTAACACAATGTAACTTATTGGATGTTACTAAACAAGCATCCCTTTGAAGTGCTAACGGAAGACCTTAACTGCCGACAGGAGTTACAGTGTAGCACATAATAATTATGTTGAAACAAAGTATATCTACTTTTGGTGATTAAATGAGCAACTTCCTGGATTCCCAGGCACCGTCAACAGGCTGGACTTTTCACTGTATCTACTTCAGAGAAAGATTTGATTGGCAACGTTGTGGACCAGGGAGCGGGGCGGGGCGGGGTGCGACGGGGGTCATTATGGAAATTGTTTTTGTCAGGTAGGCAGCCCTGACTGTTGATGTTACACGAAATCGATCCTGTCAGAGAAACAAAAGTTACGATCAGTTGAAGTGTAAACATGTCGGTTTACCTATGTTATCGCCCGATATACAACTTCGTGCATCACCGATGCCATTTGTCAGTTTTCCACTATTCAAATTATGTATGTTGTGTGATAACTAAACGATGTCGCATCATTTTTTAACAGAATTGCAATAATCAGCCTGCAGTGGAGCATTCAGGCTGAACATATGGTGACTGTGCTAGTTTTAGTTACGTCTGCACTATTTTAGGGCATTGCCGTGGCGAGTCCCGTTCGTTGTACGTTGTTTGGTCGCGTGTTGGGTAGTCCAAGGCATGGAGCTATGCTTGCTAATTAAATTAATTAATGTCTTGACTGATTTATAGTTTAACAATTGAAACATTCACAGCAACATCAATACACAATGTTTTAATTAATAACTGTAACTGATTACGGCCATTGCATGGCAACTTTAAAAAAAAATATTTGTCAATCTAATATTTTGTTTTAGAAATTAAACAAAATCGAACTGAGGTATTTCTAATATTATTATATGATACTTGTACAACAAAAAATTGAATGCTTTAAAATTCCAAATATTAGTTTCCATTGTCTATCAGACCTTGTATACAATTTGTATACACACATTTTAATTGTATATAAAAATTGGCATTCCACATTAAATATTTGTTATAGTTTTGTTAGTAATTTTGAAAATTGTGGCAATTAAATGTGTTCTAATGAAACAACTTATATGTGCTATATTGTAAATGGCATTAAAATGTGAATCACATGCTTTGAACAAAAAAATATGTACAAATTAGGAATTCTCATTCAATACGTTCGATCACGCATCCGATCGCATGCCTGACCGCGCTTTGTAGCATGTTGGAAACAATTTGGACTGGCAAAAATTTGATCCTGGGTGAGGCCCTGAGTGAGTGTAACATGATACAGTGTGACAAGAGACCCACCTGTACATATAGTGAGTGTAACATGATACAGTGTGACAAGAGACACCCACCTGTACACACAGTGAGTGTAACATGATACAGTGTGACAAGAGACACCTACCTGTACATATAGTGAGTGTAACTGTAACATGATACAGTGTGACAAGAGACACCCACCTGTACTTATAGTAAGTGTAACATGATACAGTGTGACAGGAGATACCCACCTGTACACACAGTGAGTGTAACATGATACAGTATGACAGGAGATACCCACCTGTACACACAGTGAGTGAAATGTAGTACAGAGTGTATGGCGCGAGGTCTTCCACTACCAGACTTGTCACACTTGTGTTGTATATCTCATAGCGTGGCACTGGGAACTTGATAATGTACATATCAATTCTGCCATTTGCTTGAATTGGTGGTTGCCAAGTGACCTCAACAGATGATGAGGAGAGGGTAACTACCCTGGGTGCCTGTACACCCCCCGGCCCTGCAAGCAGACATTACAACATCTTGTGAGTTCACCTATTCTACCCCCCCTCTTCACACAAGAATGGTGTCAAGAAACTATACACACATTGGTACAAGATTATATATATAAATATAATTATATCTAATTATGTCTATATATACCTTTTAATAAGTCTAATTTTTTATAATAATGTTAAATCACTTTTTTATTCAAATAAAAAAGTCAGTCTTTTGTTGAAATATCTTTGATATGTTGCTAAGTTTAAACAAAAACTAAGTCATATATATAATATATTCTTACACATTTTATTGATAACTTGTTACTTGAAATGATATTAGAGGCCATAGTAAAATATTTGTCAATGGTCACTTACTTGAAGACCTAGTTGTCACTTCAGCCCATGGACCATAGCTGAGACCAACAGAATTGCGCACTACAATCCTGTATTGATAGGTTGTGTGAGGAGTCAACACACTGGCTGTGTCTTCATACTGCAAGGCATCTCCAGGCAGCCCCGTGTACACCAACACTTCCTCACTTGTACCCTGACACAGCAACAGGTGATAGCTCAGCAACCAACCTCATAGAAACCTGTCATGCAGGATGTCAAGGGCATGTGTTCACGGGTGAGAACATTTCTCAAAATGCTTCCAAACAGTTCCATGAAAATGAGGAACTTTCACGTAAAGAATCACCATTATGTTATCAGTGTCGTCAACACAAGTATTGACCAGTTCAATGCCAATTACACCTTGATGCATTAACGTTCGGCTAATGTAAAGCTTGCATTAGTTTAACAATTGGTTGTATGCAACATTACACTTTAAATTATATTTAAATTATTATTTTTAAATGTTGAGTTTACATATAGAGATTGATTGTATCAACTTATATATGAATCCAATCTCAACCATCTTGATTAATTATATCATATACAGATGATAACTTATCATACTAATGGTTGATAATTTTGGTAATGTTGTAATAATAGGGCATACAAAGAAGATAAACCATATTTAACAACATTAATTAAAACCATGATACACTGATTAGTATATGACTGTTTAAGAAGTAATTAATATGCAGCTTGTAAAAGAGAAATAGAGCATGTAATTAGATAGACCATCTAAAGAGATAACTGTGTCTCAGTTGCACCCTCTTAAGTATGCCTACAGCCATTTGATAAAGGTGCTAGGAAAGGAAGACACCATCTTGCCTGAAGGCGTCGCTGGATGTTGTACTGCACGATTTCTCCATTCGGCAACTGTGGGACTGTCCACTTGAGGAAGACTGATGTAGGAGTCTTGGAGACGAGACTAGGAGCAGGGATTCCTTCAGCAACTACACACACACATCAATAGACATGATGATACCTCTCACTGAACCAGCAAATCATTTGTTCATATTTCCATATTCACTAATTATTTTCTAAGAGTTTTCCTGAAAAAGTCCCATTGGATGAGCCCACTGGCAAACTTGGTAGTTGCAAAGTATAATAGTGAGGCAGCTTAGGGCCAAATTTTGACATTATCAGGACATGCTGGACAAAAGCATCAAATGTTTTCCTGACAATCTCTGTGCCATAACGTTTCATAATTTTATTGGAACCAAGTCATGTGACCTTTCTGGAGCCTGTTTCAGCCAATTAAAACATTGTTTTGAAGAAAACATTGAAAAGTTATGTTTTTCAGTTAAATGCCGATTGTCGTATAATCCGGGATCTACACATACTTTTGCACGTTACTCACAAATCTTCTATCAGCTTTCCATTCCGAGCCATATTTGGGTCACCAGAGGTCAATAGAGGGTTATTTTGCTTAATTTTAGCCTGTTCGCCACCGGGTGCACGATGGTTTTAGCTGCTCTATGTAGTACTTAGAACTGGGTGACTTGCAAAAAACTAATCCAGATAACATTGCTTGTGTTAACTTGTTGAAATATAATCATCGATACAGGGATAAGGCAACTGCGACGGGATAACGCGTGATGATGTCTGCAACCTGCGGACATATTTTTGTCCATGTCACTTATCACTCATAGTCGTTAGAGAGCATTACAAAAATAAAAAAATAAGGTTAATGAACAATTCAAAACTATGAATGCTAAAGACATTTGGAAAGGTCTTAATGTTATGATGGGTAGGAATACATAAAAACAGAAGTAAAATGTCCAGATCCGGTGAAGTTTGCAAATGAATTGAACACATTTTATGCTCATTTTGATAAAGATTTCCGAGATGAATGTGATTATCTGTGCCAGGCTCTTAATCCGTTACCAGTCCTAGTGTGTGTTGATGGTGTTGTTTCTGTACTGTCACATGTTAATCCTCGGAAAGCCCAGGGACCAGATGGTCTCAAAGGAAAGGTTTTAAAAGACTGTGCCGCTCAGCTAGGAAGTGTTCTTACACGCCTGTTCCAACTTTTGTTGGACACTCAGTTTGTTCCGCGTCTGTGGCGGTCATCACTAATTAGACCTGTACTTAAAACAAACAAAAGCCACTCTCATTACATTAACATGTGTTGTGTAAATGCATGGAAAGAATAGTACATTGTCAGCTCACAGCAGCAATGGCTGGTCGCATGGATCCCTTCAGTTTGCATATAGGGCGGGAAGGGGGGTAGAGGATGCCACTTTAACAATGCTCGACACAGTCTCATCTAGATTGTACTGGAACATTTGTCAGGATCATTTTCATGGATTTCTCCTCAGCTTTCAATACCATACCTCATTTACTACTGCAGCGTCTACTTGACTTAGAGGTGAATCCTACTCTGGTTCTTTGGAGTGTTTCTGTGTGACCGACCACAACGTGTCTGTGTGAAAGTTGATCCACTGTCAGTTCGGACAGTGGGAGACTCACTCTCTGAATATAGAGTCTTGCCTGATGGTTCAGTTATGTCTAAGGAACTTGTCCTAAACACAGGTGTTCCCCAGGGGTGTGTTTTGTCCCCTCTTCTTTTCTCAGTGTACACAAATGAAATAATGTGTAATGATAATGTTTTTAAGCTTATAAAGTATACTGATGACGTGACACTTACTGCATGTCTTAAAGATGAGTATTCACTCTCACAGTATTACAAGTATGTTGAACTGCTTGTATCATGGCTTGATAACTGTTTTCTTGAGCTCAATGCCCAGAAAACACTGGAGATGTGCTTAGGACATGGTCGATTTAAGGTAGCATCGCATCCTCTGTCTCAAGCACTGGTGATCAAAGGACAAATGGTGGCAGGAGCATCCACTTTTAAGTATCTTGGTACGGTTGTTGATGACAATCTTACTTTCTCTGACTATGTAGACTACGTGTACAAAAAGGCACATCAATGTATGTTTTTGCTCCGGAAACTAAGGAGCTTTAATGTAAGCGCAGAGGTTCTGCAGATGGTGTACAGGTCATTGATCGAAAGTGTGCTTTCTTTTAACATAGTGTCATGGTATGGAAATTTAACTGCCAAAAACAAGGCAAAGCTGGCTCAGGTGGTCAACTGGGCGGGCAAAATTGTTGGCATGAATCAACTGCAACTATGTGATATCTATCTGCAGGTTTTGAGAAGGAAAGCTGTCCAGATTCACCATGATACCAGTCACCCACTTAGTTCTTCTTTTGAAACTCTGCCGTTTGGGCGACGGCTCAGAATGCCCATTGCACACAAAAGCTGTTACAAGATATCTTTTGTTCTTTCAGCCATAAACCTACTGAATTCTAAGCCTGAACCTGCGGTTGCATACCATGTCAATGTCTAATGTGCAATTGTGTGTATGTGCGTATATGCAGGGGGAGATTGAAACTTAATGTACTGTACTTCCAAACATACCTAATGTGTATATAATGTCTATATGTGTATATGTCCTAACACAGTGTGAGCCCAAAGGAAAATTTCCATACTATGCAAACCATTTTATGGACAATAAAGGTTTTTCAATTCAATTCATTTCAATACATACGCTAACCCGATGTAAACAATGCCGTTTCCATACAAAAGATTACTTCTTTCTATTTCAATCTGTCCATTGTGTGCAGTTGCGCACAATGGTCTGGACTTTGTGCGCAATATGTCAGCAGACAACCTTGGAAACACTCCAATACCCCCTTAATGTGCGTCAACACACGGCTAGCTCAAAGGCATACGGAACGTTTTTGAACAATGTCAGTGAATTCAAGCAGTTAGGGAGACTCCCGGTCCCACTTAAGTTTAGTGAGAACATGGGTACAGTCCAGTTTATTCAGCATTGTGCAAAGTGGCATAAAACATGTCATGTCAAGTTCAGTGGGGAGAAACTGGAAAGAGCAAGGAAGAGAGAGAGAGCCGCTAGTACTGAGAGTGATGCTACAGCCAAACGGCGTCAGCGCCACATGCCCGCTGATACTGGCACGTGCATATTCTGCAACAAATGTGATGGGCAGCTACACGTCTTTGCAACTCTTCAGGCAGACACCAACATCAGAAATATAACCACAGATCTACAGGACACAGCTATACTGACCAGGATTGCTGCTGGTGACTTTGTTTCAAAGTAGGAAAACCTATAATTTTGCTTGTTTGACTGGACTGCAAAATTGCCATCATTCCTTTCTGAGGAGAAGCCAAGATTACACTGAAACTGAACGTGGAACAAAAGAAACTGAAAGCAAGAGCCTTTGTTGAGCTTGTCACGCATGTTGAGAATTATGTAGAGGATGGAACCTTCTATTTCAAGTTTTCATCACTGCGTAAGGTGAGTTGGTTCTTTTCCTTTGATCACCAGAACTACCGGGTATGCCAGGTGGATTCCCGTGCACATACGAGACATGGAGAGCCTAGCTCCAGCCATCCAAGATGAATTCGAAGACAAAGGCCACTGGCTTTGAAGACATCCAGGCGATTCTCATCCATACCAATCGACCAGGCTCACGAGCAAAATAATGACCTGGTGAAGGGTACAGGGGGTGCAGTGGGACTGACAGAGAATCTTTCAGCTTTCAAGAAGTGGATGATAGCTGGACCTGAGTAAGCACGACTTCTTCAAGAGTTTGAGGAGGAGTTTACCTCAGAAGAAGAAAATCAAAAACAACACCACAAGGAGGGACTGTCAACGCAGAAGACATTCAAAGAGCAAACACTTGGTCTTGTTCAGGCTATCTCTGAGATGAGCAACCCTATCCTAGATGCCAGCCCTGAACTGTTAACAATGGACACTTGGAATGTCCTCGACGAGTCTGTTGTGAACACAAACCATACTGTGGAAGCAGTGGGCAGGGAGCAATACAACGCTTACCGTCAATCAGTGCTAACTGATTACAAACGCTCTATCCATGAGCCTATCAAGAAAACCTCACTGCCTCTGATTAGTTGTCCAACACCCAAGGCAAAGACAAAACAGGTAGGGCAGATCTCACTGCTGAAGGATGATGTGTCACTCTCCTCCAGATTATATATAGTCATGCAGAATGAGCCACACACGGAACCTCCTAAATAATTCAATTTGAAAATTCTTGGTGGTGCTGCTGTTGTGCACCTTCTGCCAAACATTAACATCACCACGTTTGATGAATATGCCAGTTGCATGTTTCTTCCACACATCATGCAGTAGTCTGGGACATGTATGTATCCAGCAGCACCAAAGAGTCAACCAGGGAGAAATGTGGCAAAGGCATCAGAAGGAAGGTTGCTGGTCAAAATAAGGTTCAAGGGAACTGGGCAGAATTCCTGCGTGACACCACTAAAATAAGCAAAAACTCTTTGCATTCCTCTCCTGCAAGGTTGCATCTGCCGAATGCAAAGAAGACAAACAGATCATCATCACATCTGGCAGCTCAGTTGTCAGCAGAGGTACCAGCCACTGCAAAAGCTTGAATGGCTGTGGCGCAAGGTGTTCATGCAAGAAGACACACTGGAAATGCACTGAGCTTTGCAACTGCAAATGCGACATGTAACCAAATGTGACAACATAACCGAACTCGCTAGACGTTGATCTGACAAAACAAGCTATTCTTGCTAAATGTTTAAGCAAGATCATTGAAAATATTTTGCTATCCCATGACTTTGTGGTAAATTCAATAATAAAGACGTTATAACGAGTCAAACGGAAACTGAAAACTACAAACTAATAAAGTGTTAGAAACAAAGTTGGTGCGTTTGTCTGAAATGTCCCTCAATTTTGCTAAGCTACCTCACTGTACACTTTACTAGCTCAAACAAGCTGAAAATTAAGCAATGTGACCTTTTATTGACCTCTGGTGACCCCAATATGGCTCGGAATTGAAAGCCGATAGTAGATTTGTGTTGAGCTTGCCAAAGTATATCTATATGCCCAATTACATGAAAAGCAGAGCATTTAACTGACAAAAACTGAATTTTTAAACTTTCTTCTAAGTGGCTGAAACAGGCTCCAGCGAGGTCATGTGACTTGTTCCAATAAATTTATTAAAAGTCGTGGCGCACAGATTGTCAGGAAAAATGTGGTGCTTTTATCCAGCATGTCCACATCATGTTGCTAAGCTGCCTCACTTTAAGGTAAATGTAAGTTTTTGTGATTCTATAATAGGGCATATAACGAAGATAAACCATATTTGACAACATTAATTAAAACCATGATACACTGACTGGTATATAATAGTTTAAGAAGTTATTAACATGCAGCCAGTAAAAGAAAAATAGATCCATGAGTCCTTAGGACTGCTCTAAGCACTTTACACTTCAACCCCTGGTAGACCTGTTCAATCGAACACCACCTCGACTTCTCTGGGAAGCATTCAGTCATGCTGCACTTACTAAGTAGTTAGCAATATGTATTTAGGAAAGAAATAT
>JAHLWY010001777.1:0-15215 GCA_020002185.1 Paraescarpia echinospica
CCTCTGTTTCTCCTTGCCAGTTGAAACTCTACTGACCCCAACCATCTGTCTCCAGACTCCTCTGTTTCTCCTTGCCAGTTGTAACTCTACTGACTCCAACCATCTGTCTCCTGACTCCTCTGTTTCTCGTTGCCAGTTGTAACTCTACTGGCTCCAACCATCTGTCTCCAGACTCCTCTGTCTTTCATTGCCAGTTGTAACTCTACTGGCTCCAACCATCTGTCTCCAGACTCCTCTGTTTCTCATTGCCAGTTGTAACTCTACTGACTCCAACCATCTGTCTCCAGACTCCTCTGTTTCTCCTTGCCAGTTGTAACTCTACTGACTCCAACCATCTGTCTCCAGACTCCTCTGCCCCGCCATGTAACTTACCGACTCCCCAAACTTTATCTGTCTCCTTGTGACTCTCTGTTTCTCCCTGTCAGTTGTAACTCTACTGACTCCAACCATCTGTCTCCAGACTCCTCTGTCTCTCATTGCCAGTTGTAACTCTGCATTTCGACTCCAACCATCTGTTCCCCAGACTCCTCTGTTTCTCCTTGCCAGTTGTAGTTGTAATTCTACTGGCCCCAACCATCTGTCCCCAGACTCCTCTGTTTCTCCTTGCCAGTTGTAACTCTACTGACTCCAACCATCTGTCTCCAGACTCCTCTGTTTCTCATTGCCAGTTGTAACTCTACTGACTCCAACCATCTGTCTCCAGACTCCTATGTCTCTCATTGCCAGTTTTAACTCTATTGGCTCCAACCATCTGTCTCCAGACTCCTCTGTTTCTAGTTGCCAGTTGTAACTCTACTGACCCCAACTATCTGTCTCCAGACTCCTCTGTCTCTCATTACCAGTTGTAACTCTACTGGCTCCAACCATCTGTCTCGAGACTCCTCTGTATCTCATTGCCTGTTGTAACTCTACTGACTCCAACCATCTGTCTCCAGACTCCTCTGTTTCTCCTTGCCAGTTGTAACTCTACTGACCCCAACCATCTGTCTCCAGACTCCTCTGTTTCTCCTTGCCAGTTGTATCTCTACTGACCCCAACCATCTGTCTCCAGACTCCTCTGTATCTCATTGCCTGTTTTAACTCTACTGTCTCCAACCATCTGTCTCCAGACTCCTCTGTTTCTCCTTGCCAGTTGTAACTCTACTGACCCCAACCATCTGTCTCCAGACTCCTCTGTTTCTCCTTGCCAGTTGTATCTCTACTGACCCCAACCATCTGTCTCCAGACTCCTCTGTCTCTCATTGCCAGTTGTAACTCTACTGGCTCCAACCATCTGTCTCCAGACTCCTCTGTTTCTCCTTGCCAGTTGTAACTCTACTGACTCCAATCATCTGTCTCCAGACTCCTCTGTCTCTCATTGCCAGTTGTAACTCTACTGGCTCCAACCATCTGTCTCCAGACTCCTCTGTTTCTCATTGCCAGTTATAACTCTACTAGCTCCAACCATCAGTCTCCAGACTCCTCTGTTTCTCCTTGCCAGTTGTAACTCTACTGGCTCCAACCGTCTGTCTCCAGACTCCTCTGTTTGTCATTGCCAGTTGTAACTCTACTGACCCCAACCATCCGTCCTCAGACTCCTCTGTCTCTCATTGCCAGTTGTAACTCTACTGACTCCAACCATCTGTCTCCAGACTCCTATGTCTCTCATTGCCAGTTTTAACTCTATTGGCTCCAACCATCTGTCTCCAGACTCCTCTGTTTCTCCTTGCCTGTTGTAACTCTACTGACTCCAACCATCTGTCTCCAGACTCCTCTGTTTCTCCTTGCCAGTTGTAACTCTACTGACTCCAACCATCTGTCTCCAGACTCCTCTGTTTCTCCTTGCCTGTTGTAACTCTACTGGCTCCAACCATCTGTCTCCAGACTCCTCTGTTTCTCATTGCCTGTTGTAACTCTACTGACTCCAACCATCTGTCTCCAGACTCCTCTGTCTTTCATTGCCAGTTGTAACTCTACTGGCTCCAACCATCTGTCTCCAGACTCCTCTGTTTCTCATTGCCAGTTGTAACTCTACTGACTCCAACCATCTGTCTCCAGACTCCTCTGTCTTTCATTGCCAGTTGTAACTCTACTGGCTCCAACCATCTGTCTCCAGACTCCTCTGTTTCTCATTGCCAGTTGTAACTCTACTGACTCCAACCATCTGTCTCCAGACTCCTCTGTCTTTCATTGCCAGTTGTAACTCTACTGGCTTCAACCATCTGTCTCCAGACTCCTCTGTCTCTCATTTCCAGTTGTAACTCTACTGGCTCCAACCATCTGTCTCCAGACTCCTCTGTCTCTCATTGCCAGTTGTAATTCTACTAACTCCAACCATCTGTCTCCAGACTCCTCTGTTTCTACTTGCCAGTTGTAACTCTACTGAACCCAACCATCTGTCTCCAGACTCCTCTGTTTCTCCTTGCCAGTTGTAACTCTACTGACCCCAAACATCTGTCTACAGACTCCTCTGTCTATCATTGCCAGTTGTAATTCTACTGACTCCAACCATCTGTCTCCAGACTCCTCTGTTTCTCCTTGCCAGTTGTAACTCTACTGCCTCCAACCATCTGTCTCCAGACACCTCTGTTTCTCATTGCCAGTTGTAACTCTACTGACTCCAACCATCTGTCTCCAGACTCCTATGTCTCTCATTGCCAGTTTTAACTCTATTGGCTCCAACCATCTGTCTCCAGACTCCTTTGTTTCTAGTTGCCATTTGTAACTCTACTGACCCCAACTATCTGTCTCCAGACTCCTCTGTCTCTCATTGCCAGTTGTAACTCTACTGGCTCCAACCATCTGTCTCCAGACTCCTCTGTTTCTCCTTGCCAGTTGTAACTCTACTGACCCCAACCATCTGTCTCCAGACTCCTCTGTTTCTCCTTGCCAGTTGTATCTCTACTGACCCCAACCATCTGTCTCCAGACTCCTCTGTCTCTCATTGCCAGTTGTAACTCTACTGACCCCAACCATCTGTCTCCAGACTCCTCTGTTTCTCCTTGCCAGTTGTAACTCTACTGACCCAACCATCTGTCTCCAGACTCCTCTGTCTCTCATTGCCAGTTGTAACTCTACTGACTCCAACCATCTGTCTCCAGACTCCTCTGTTTCTCCTTGCCAGTTGTAATTCTACTGGCTCCAACCATCTGTCCCCAGACTCCTCTGTTTCTCCTTGCCAGTTGTAACTCTACTGACTCCAACCATCTGTCTCCAGACTCCTCTGTTTCTCATTGCCAGTTGTAACTCTACTGACTCCAACCATCTGTCTCCAGACTCCTATGTCTCTCATTGCCAGTTTTAACTCTATTGGCTCCAACCATCTGTCTCCAGACTCCTCTGTTTCTAGTTGCCAGTTGTAACTCTACTGACCCCAACTATCTGTCTCCAGACTCCTCTGTCTCTCATTACCAGTTGTAACTCTACTGGCTCCAACCATCTGTCTCGAGACTCCTCTGTATCTCATTGCCTGTTGTAACTCTACTGACTCCAACCATCTGTCTCCAGACTCCTCTGTTTCTCCTTGCCAGTTGTAACTCTACTGACCCCAACCATCTGTCTCCAGACTCCTCTGTTTCTCCTTGCCAGTTGTATCTCTACTGACCCCAACCATCTGTCTCCAGACTCCTCTGTCTCTCATTGCCAGTTGTAACTCTACTGGCACCAACCATCTGTCTCCAGACTCCTCTGTCTCTCTCATTGCTCAGTTGTAACTCTACTTGGCTCCAACCATCTGTCTCCAGACTCCTCTGTTTCTCATTGCCAGTTGTAACTCTACTGACTCCAACCATCTGTCTCCAGACTCCTCTGTTTCTCATTGCCAGTTGTAACTCTACTGACCCCAACCATCTGTCTCCAGACTCCTCTATCTCTCATTGCCAGTTGTAACTCTACTGACTCCAACCATCTGTCTCCAGACTCCTCTGTTTCTCATTGCCAGTTGTAACTCTACTGGCTCCAACCATCTGTCTCCAGACTCCTCTGTTTCTCATTGCCAGTTGTAACTCTACTGACTCCAACCATCTGTCTCCAGACTCCTCTGTTTCTCCTTGCCAGTTGTAACTCTACTGGCTCCAACCATCTGTCTCCAGACTCCTCTGTTTCTCATTGCCAGTTGTAACTCTACTGGCTCCAACCGTCTGTCTCCAGACTCCTCTGTTTCTCATTGCCAGTTGTAACTCTACTGACCCCAACCATCCGTCCTCAGACTCCTCTGTCTCTCATTGCCAGTTGTAACTCTACTGGCTCCAACCACCTGTCTCCAGACTCCTTTGTTTCTCCTTGCCAGTTGTAATTTTACTGACTCCAACCATCTGTCTCCAGACTCCTCTGTCTCTCATTGCCAGTTTTAACTCTACTGGCTCCAACCATCTGTCTCCAGACTCCTCTGTTTCTAGTT
Source organism: Paraescarpia echinospica (assembly GCA_020002185.1). Lineage (NCBI taxonomy): Eukaryota > Metazoa > Annelida > Polychaeta > Sabellida > Siboglinidae > Paraescarpia > Paraescarpia echinospica. The sequence continues at coordinate 4,379 of JAHLWY010001777.1, forward strand.
GCCAGTTGTAACTCTACTGACCCCAATCATCTGTCTCCAGACTCCTCTGTTTCTCCTTGCCAGTTGTAACTCTACTGACCCCAACCATCTGTCTCCAGACTCCTCTGTCTTTCATTGCCAGTTGTAACTCTACTGACTCCAACCATCTGTCTCCAGACTCCTCTGTTTCTCCTTGCCAGTTGTAACTCTACTGACCCCAACCATCTGTCTCCAGACTCCCTTGTCTTTCATTGCCACTTGTAACTCTACTGACCCCATCCATCTGTCTCCAGACTCCTCTGTTTCTCCTTGCCAGTTGTAACTCTACTGACCCCAACCATCTGTCTCCAGACTCCTCTGTCTCTCATGGCCAGTTGTAACTCTACTGGCTCCAACCATCTGTCTCCAGACTCCTCTGTTTCTCCTTGCCAGTTGTAACTCTACTGACTCCAATCATCTGTCTCCAGACTCCTCTGTCTCTCATTGCCAGTTGTAACTCTACAGGCTCCAACCATCTGTCTCCAGACTCCTCTGTTTCTCATTGCCAATTATAACTCTACTAGCTCCAACCATCAGTCTCCAGACTCCTCTGTTTCTCCTTGCAAGTTGTAACTCTACTGGCTCCAACCGTCTGTCTCCAGACACCTCTGTCTCTCATTGCCAGTTGTAACTCTACTGGCTCCAACCGTCTGTCTCCAGACTCCTCTATTTCTCCTTGCCAGTTGTAACTCTACTGGCTCCAACCATCTGTCTCCAGACTCCTCGGTCTCTCATTGCCAGTTGTAACTCTACTGGCTCCAACCATCTGTCTCCAGACTCCTCTGTTTCTTCTTGCCAGTTGTAACTCTACTAGCTCCAACCATCTGTCTCCAGACTCCTCTGTCTCTCATTGCCAGTTGTAACTCTACTGACTCCAACCATCTGTCTCCAGACTCCTCTGTTTCTCATTGCCAGTTGTAACTCTACTGAATCCAACCATCTGTCTCCAGACTCCTATGTTTCACGTTGCCAGTTGTAACTCTACTGGCTCCAACCATCTGTCTCCAGACTCCTCTGTTTCTCATTGCCAGTTGTAACTCTACTGACTCCAACCATCTGTCTCCAGACTCCTCTGTTTCTCATTGCCAGTTGTAACTCTACTGGCTCCAACCATCTGTCTCCAGACTCCTCTGTTTCTCATTGCCAGTTGTAACTCTACTGACTCCAACCATCTGTCTCCAGACTCCTCTGTTTCTCATTGCCAGTTGTAACTCTACTGACCCCAACCATCTGTCTCCAGACTCCTCTATCTCTCATTGCCAGTTGTAACTCTACTGACTCCAACCATCTGTCTCCAGACTCCTCTGTTTCTCATTGCCAGTTGTTACTCTACTGGCTCCAACCATCTGTCTCCAGACTCCTCTGTTTCTCATTGCCAGTTGTAACTCTACTGACTCCAACCATCTGTCTCCAGACTCCTCTGTTTCTCCTTGCCAGTTGTAACTCTACTGGCTCCAACCATCTGTCTCTAGACTCCTCTGTTTCTCATTGCCAGTTGTAACTCTACTGGCTCCAACCGTCTGTCTCCAGACTCCTCTGTTTCTCATTGCCAGTTGTAACTCTACTGACCCCAACCATCCGTCCTCAGACTCTTCTGTCTCTCATTGCCAGTTGTAACTCTACTGGCTCCAACCACCTATTCCCCTCACTCCTTTGTTTCTCCTTGCCAGTTGTAATTTTACTGACTCCAACCATCTGTCTCCAGACTCCTCTGTCTCTCATTGCCAGTTTTAACTCTATTGGCTCCAACCATCTGTCTCCAGACTCCTCTGTTTCTAGTTGCCAGTTGTAACTCTACTGACCCCAATCATCTGTCTCCAGACTCCTCTGTTTCTCCTTGCCAGTTGTAACTCTACTGACCCCAACCATCTGTCTCCAGACTCCTCTGTCTTTCATTGCCAGTTGTAACTCTACTGACTCCAACCATCTGTCTCCAGACTCCTCTGTTTCTCCTTGCCAGTTGTAACTCTACTGACCCCAACCATCTGTCTCCAGACTCCCTTGTCTTTCATTGCCACTTGTAACTCTACTGACCCCATCCATCTGTCTCCAGACTCCTCTGTTTCTCCTTGCCAGTTGTAACTCTACTGACCCCAACCATCTGTCTCCAGACTCCTCTGTCTCTCATGGCCAGTTGTAACTCTACTGGCTCCAACCATCTGTCTCCAGACTCCTCTGTTTCTCCTTGCCAGTTGTAACTCTACTGACTCCAATCATCTGTCTCCAGACTCCTCTGTCTCTCATTGCCAGTTGTAACTCTACAGGCTCCAACCATCTGTCTCCAGACTCCTCTGTTTCTCATTGCCAATTATAACTCTACTAGCTCCAACCATCAGTCTCCAGACTCCTCTGTTTCTCCTTGCAAGTTGTAACTCTACTGGCTCCAACCGTCTGTCTCCAGAAACCTCTGTCTCTCATTGCCAGTTGTAACTCTACTGGCTCCAACCGTCTGTCTTCAGACTCCTCTATTTCTCCTTGCCAGTTGTAACTCTACTGGCTCCAACCATCTGTCTCCAGACTCCTCGGTCTCTCATTGCCAGTTGTAACTCTACTGGCTCCAACCATCTGTCTCCAGACTCCTCTGTTTCTTCTTGCCAGTTGTAACTCTACTAGCGCCAACCATCTGTCTCCAGACTCCTCTGTCTCTCATTGCCAGTTGTAACTCTACTGACTCCAACCATCTGTCTCCAGACTCCTCTGTTTCTCATTGCCAGTTGTAACTCTACTGACTCCAACCATCTGTCTCCAGACTCCTCTGTTTCACGTTGCCAGTTGTAACTCTACTGGCTCCAACCATCTGTCTCCAGACTCCTCTGTTTCTCATTGCCAGTTGTAACTCTACTGACTCCAACCATCTGTCTCCAGACTCCTCTGTTTCTCATTGCCAGTTGTAACTCTACTGACTCCAACCATCTGTCTCCAGACTCCTCTGTTTCTCATTGCCAGTTGTAACTCTACTGACCCCAACCATCTGTCTCCAGACTCCTCTATCTCTCATTGCCAGTTGTAACTCTACTGACTCCAACCATCTGTCTCCAGACTCCTCTGTTTCTCATTGCCAGTTGTAACTCTACTGGCTCCAACCATCTGTCTCCAGACTCCTCTGTTTCACGCTGTAACTTCACTGACTCCAAACTCATCTGTCTCCAGACTCCTTCTGTTTCTCCCTGCCAGTTGTAACTCTACTGGCTCCAAACTATCTGTCCCCCAGACTCCTCTGTTTCTCCTGCCAGCTGTAACTCTACTCCAAACCATCTGTCTCCCCAGACTGTTTCTCCTGCCAGCTGTAACTCTACTCGGCTCCAAACCATCTGCCCTGTGACTCCTCTGTTTCTCCTTGCCAGCTGTAACTCTACTGCCCAAATCCATCTGTCTCCAGACTCCTCTGTTTCTCATTGCCAGTTGTAACTCTACTGGCTCCAACCATCTGTCTCCAGACTCCTCTGTTTCTCATTGCCAGTTGTAACTCTACTGGCTCCAACCATCTGTCTCCAGACTCCTCTGTTTCTCATTGCCAGTTGTAACTCTACTGACTCCAACCATCTGTCTCCAGACTCCTCTGTTTCTCCTTGCCAGTTGTAATTCTACTGACTCCAACCATCTGTCTCCAGACTCTTCTGTTTCTCCTTGCCAGTTGTAACTCTACTGACTCCAACCATCTGTCTCCAGACTCCTCTGTTTCTCCTTGCCAGTTGTAACTCTACTGACTCCAACCATCTGTCTCCAGACTCCTCTGTTTCTCCTTCCCAGTTGTAACTCTACTGACTCCAACCATCTGTCTCCAGACTCCTCTGTTTCTCCTTGCCAGTTGAAACTCTACTGACCCCAACCATCTGTCTCCAGACTCCTCTGTTTCTCCTTGCCAGTTGTAACTCTACTGACTCCAACCATCTGTCTCCAGACTCCTCTGTTTCTCCTTGCCAGTTGTAACTCTACTGGCTCCAACCATCTGTCTCCAGACTCCTCTGTTTCTCATTGCCAGTTGTAACTCTACTGACTCTAAACCATCTGTCTCCAGACTCTCTTGTTTCTCATTGCCAGTTGTAACTCTACTGGCTCCAACCACCTGTCTCTGTGATTCCTCTGTTTCTCATTGCCAGTTGTAACTCTACTGACTCCAACCATCTGTCTCCAGACTCCTCTGTTTCTCCTTGCCAGTTGTAACTCTACTGGCTCCAACCATCTGTCTCCCAGATTCCTCTGTTTCTCTCATTGCCAGTTGTAACTTACTGGCTCCTAAACTGTCTGTCTCCAGACTCCTCTGTTTCATTGCTGCTAAAATCCCCTCTACTGGCTCCAAACCATCTGTCTCCAGACTCCTGTGTTTCTCATTGCTGTAACTTCTATTGACTCCAAACCTCATCTGTCTCCAGACTCCTCTCTGTTTCTCCTTGCTGCTGTAACTCTACTGGCTCCAACCATCTGTCTCCAGACTCCTCTGTTTCTCCTTGCCAGTTGTAACTCTACTGACTCCAACCATCTGTCTCCAGACTCCTCTGTTTCTCCTTGCCAGTTGTAACTCTACTGACCCCAACCATCTGTCTCCAGACTCCTCTGTCTCTCATTGCCAGTTGTAACTCTACTGGCTCCAACCATCTGTCTCCAGACTCCTCTGTTTCTCCTTGCCAGTTGTAACTCTACTGACTCCAATCATCTGTCTCCAGACTCCTCTGTCTCTCATTGCCAGTTGTAACTCTACAGGCTCCAACCATCTGTCTCCAGACTCCTCTGTTTCTCATTGCCAATTATAACTCTACTAGCTCCAACCATCAGTCTCCAGACTCCTCTGTTTCTCCTTGCAAGTTGTAACTCTACTGGCTCCAACCGTCTGTCTCCAGACACCTCTGTCTCTCATTGCCAGTTGTAACTCTACTGGCTCCAACCGTCTGTCTCCAGACTCCTCTGTTTCTCCTTGCCAGTTGTAACTCTACTGGCTCCAACCATCTGTCTCCAGACTCCTCTGTTTCTCCTTGCCAGTTGTAACTCTACTGACTCCAATCATCTGTCTCCAGACTCCTCTGTCTCTTATTGCTAGTTGTAACTCTACTGGCTCCAACCATCTGTCTCCAGACTCCTCTGTTTCTCATTGCCAGTTATAACTCTACTAGCTCCAACCATCAGTCTCCAGACTCCTCTGTTTCTCCTTGCAAGTTGTAACTCTACTGGCTCCAACCGTCTGTCTCCAGACACCTCTGTCTCTCATTGCCAGTTGTAACTCTACTGACTCCAACCATCTGTCACCAGACTCCTCTGTCTCTCATTGCCAGTTGTAACTCTACTGGCTCCAACCATCTGTCTTCAGACTCCTCTGTTTCTCCTTGCCAGTTGTAACTCTACTGACTCCAATCATCTGTCTCCAGACTCCTGTGTCTCTCATTGCCAGTTGTAACTCTACTGGCTCCAACCATCTGTCTCCAGACTCCTCTGTCTCTCATTACCAGTTGTAACTCTACTGGCTCCAGCCATCTGTCTCGAGACTCCTCTGTATCTCATTGCCTGTTGTAACTCTACTGACTCCAACCATCTGTCTCCAGACTCCTCTGTTTCTCCTTGCCAGTTGTAACTCTACTGACCCCAACCATCTATCTCCAGACTCCTCTGTTTCTCCTTGCCAGTTGTATCTCTGCTGACCCCAACCATCTGTCTCCAGACTCCTCTGTCTCTCATTGCCAGTTGTAACTCTACTGCCACCAACCATCTGTCTCCAGACTCCTCTGTCTCTCATTGCCAGTTGTAACTCTACTGGCACCAACCATCTGTCACCAGACTCCTCTGTTTCTCATTGCCAGTTGTAACTCTACTGGCTCCAACCATCTGTCTCCAGACTCCTCTGTTTCTCATTGCCAGTTGTAACTCTACTGACTCCAACCATCTGTCTCCAGACTCCTCTGTTTCTCCTTGCCAGTTGTAATTCTACTGACTCCAACCATCTGTCTCCAGACTCTTCTGTTTCTCCTTGCCAGTTGTAACTCTACTGACTCCAACCATCTGTCTCCAGACTCCTCTGTTTCTCCTTGCCAGTTGTAACTCTACTGGCTCCAACCATCTGTCTCCAGACTCCTCTGTTTCTCCTTGCCAGTTGTAACTCTACTGACTCCAACCATCTGTCTCCAGACTCCTCTGTTTCTCCTTGCCAGTTGTAACTCTACTGGCTCCAACCATCTGTCTCCAGACTCCTCTGTTTCTCCTTGCCAGTTGTAACTCTACTGGCTCCAACCATCTGTCTCCAGACTCCTCTGTTTCTCCTTGCCTGTTGTAACTCTACTGGCTCCAACTATCTGCCTCCAGACTCCTCTGTTTCTCATTGCCAGTTGTAACTCTACTGGCTCCAACCATCTGTCTCCAGACTCCTCTGTTTCTCATTGCCAGTTGTAACTCTACTGACTCCAACCATCTGTCTCCAGACTCCTATGTCTCTCATTGCCAGTTTTAACTCTATTGGCTCCAACCATCTGTCTCCAGACTGCTCTGTTTCTAGTTGCCAGTTGTAACTCTACTGACCCCAACTATCTGTCTCCAGACTCCTCTGTCTCTCATTACCAGTTGTAACTCTACTGGCTCCAACCATCTGTCTCGAGACTCCTCTGTATCTCATTGCCTGTTGTAACTCTACTGACTCCAACCATCTGTCTCCAGACTCCTCTGTTTCTCCTTGCCAGTTGTAACTCTACTGACCCCAACCATCTGTCTCCAGACTCCTCTGTTTCTCCTTGCCAGTTGTAACTCTACTGACTCCAACCATCTGTCTCCTGACTCCTCTGTTTCTCGTTGCCAGTTGTAACTCTACTGGCTCCAACCATCTGTCTCCAGACTCCTCTGTTTCTCATTGCCAGTTGTAACTCTACTGACTCCAACCATCTGTCTCCAGACTCCTCTGTTTCTCATTGCCAGTTGTAACTCTACTGGCTCCAACCATCTGTCTCCAGACTCCTCTGTTTCTCATTGCCAGTTGTAACTCTACTGACTCCAACCATCTGTCTCCAGACTCCTCTGTTTCTCCTTGCCAGTTGTAACTCTATTGGCTCCAACCATCTGTCTCCAGACTCCTCTGTTTCTCATTGCCAGTTGTAACTCTACTGGCTCCAACCGTCTGTCTCCAGACTCCTCTGTTTCTCATTGCCATTTGTAACTCTACTGGCTCCAACCATCTGTCTCCAGACTCCTGTGTTTCTCATTGCCAGTTGTAACTCTACTGACTCCAACCATCTGTCTCCAGACTCCTCTGTTTCTCCTTGCCAGTTGTAACTCTACTGGCTCCAACCATCTGTCTCCAGACTCCTCTGTTTCTCCTTGCCAGTTGTAACTCTACTGACTCCAACCATCTGTCTCCAGACTCCTCTGTCTCTCATTGCCAGTTGTAACTCTACAGGCTCCAACCATCTGTCTCCAGACTCCTCTGTTTCTCATTGCCAATTATAACTCTACTAGCTCCAACCATCAGTCTCCAGACTCCTCTGTTTCTCCTTGCAAGTTGTAACTCTACTGGCTCCAACCGTCTGTCTCCAGACACCTCTGTCTCTCATTGCCAGTTGTAACTCTACTGGCTCCAACCGTCTGTCTCCAGTCTCCTCTATTTCTCCTTGCCAGTTGTAACTCTACTGGCTCCAACCATCTGTCTCCAGACTCCTCGGTCTCTCATTGCCAGTTGTAACTCTACTGGCTCCAACCATCTGTCTCCAGACTCCTCTGTTTCTTCTTGCCAGTTGTAACTCTACTAGCTCCAACCATCTGTCTCCAGACTCCTCTGTCTCTCATTGCCAGTAGTAACTCTACTGGCTCCAACCATCTGTCTCCAGACTCCTCTGTTTCTCATTGCCAGTTGTAACTCTACTGATTCCAACCATCTGTCTCCAGACTCCTCTGTTTCACGTTGCCAGTTGTAACTCTACTGGCTCCAACCATCTGTCTCCAGACTCCTCTGTTTCTCATTGCCAGTTGTCACTCTACTGACTCCAACCATCTGTCTCCAGACTCCTCTGTTTCTCCTTGCCAGTTGTAACTCTACTGGCTCCAACCATCTGTCTCCAGACTCCTCTGTTTCTCCTTGCCAGTTGTAACTCTACTGGCTCCAACCGTCTGTCTCCAGACTCCTCTGTTTCTCGCCTTGCCTGTTTGTAGCTCTACTGGCTCCAACCATCTGCCTCCAGACTCCTCTGTTTCTCGTGCCAGTTGCTTAACTCCTACTGGCTCCCAACCATCTGTCTCCAGACTCCTCTGTTTCTCCTTGCCAGTTGTAACTCTGCAGCTCCAACCATCTGTCTCCAGTCTCTGTTCTCACTTGCCAGTTGTAACTCTACTGGCTCCAGCCATCTGTCTCTAAATCTCAGCCCAACTCTACTGGCTCAACCATCTGTCTCCAGACTCCTCTGTTTCTCCTTGCCAGTTGTAACTCTGACTCCAACCAGCTCAGCCAGACTCCTCTGTTTCTCCTTGCCAGTTGCTTAACTCTACTGACTCCAACCATCTGTCTCCAGACTCCTCTGTCTCTCATTGCCAGTTGTAACTCTACTGACTCCAACCATCTCTCTCCAGACTCCCCTGTCTTTCATTGCCAGTTGTAACTCTACTGACCCCATCCATCTGTCTCCAGACTCCTCTGTTTCTCCTTGCCAGTTGTAACTCTACTGACTCCAACCATCTGTCTCCTGACTCCTCTGTTTCTCGTTGCCAGTTGTAACTCTACTGGCTCCAACCATCTGTCTCCAGACTCCTCTGTTTCTCATTGCCAGTTGTAACTCTACTGACTCCAACCATCTGTCACCAGACTCCTCTGTTTCTCCTTGCCAGTTGTAACTCTACTGGCTCCAACCATCTGTCTCCAGACTCCTCTGTTTCTCATTGCCAGTTGTAACTCTACTGGCTCCAACCGTCTGTCTCCAGACTCCTCTGTTTCTCATTGCCAGTTGTAACTCTACTGACCCCAACCATCCGTCCTCAGACTCCTCTGTCTCTCATTGCCAGTTGTAACTCTACTGGCCCCAACCACCTGTCTCCAGACTCCTCTGTTTCTCATTGCCAGTTGTAGCTCTACTGGCTCAACCATCTGTCTCAGACTCTCTGTTTTCTCCTTGCCAGTTGTAACTCTACTGGCTCCAACCCATCTGTCTCCAGACTCCTCATTTCTCATTGCCAGTTGTAACTCTACTGGCTCAGCCGTCTGTCTCTCCAGACTCCTCTGTTTCTCATTGCCAGTTGTAACTCTACTGGCTCCAACTATCTGTCTCAGACTCCTGTGTTTCTCATTTGCCAGTTGCTTAACTCTACTGGCTCAACCATCTGTCTCAGACTCCTCTGTTTCTCCTTGCCAGTTGCTATCCTACTGGCTCAACCATCTGTCTCCAGGCTCCTCTGTTTCTCCTTGCCAGTTGTGGCTCCTGCGGCTCAGCCATGTGTCTCCAGACTCCTCTGTTTCTCCTTGCCAGTTGTAGCTCTACTGAAACCAACCATCTGTCTCCAGGCTCCTCTGTGTTTCTCCTTGCCCAGTTGCTGCTCTGCAAGCTCCAACCTCATCTCCAGACTCCTCTGTTTCTCATTGCCAGTTGTAACTCTACTGACCCCAACCATCTGTCTCCAGACTCCTCTGTCTCTCATTGCCAGTTGTAACTCTACTGGCACCAACCATCTGTCTCCAGACTCCTCTGTCTCTCATTGCCAGTTTTAACTCTATTGGCTCCAACCATCTGTCTCCAGACTCCTCTGTTTCTAGTTGCCAGTTGTAACTCTACTGACCCCAATCATCTGTCTCCAGACTCCTCTGTTTCTCCTTGCCAGTTGTAACTCTACTGACCCCAACCATCTGTCTCCAGACTCCTCTGTCTCTCATTGCCAGTTGTAACTCTACTGACCCCAACCATCTGTCTCCAGACTCCTCTGTTTCTCCTTGCCAGTTGTAACTCTACTGACCCCAACCATCTGTCTCCAGACTCCTCTGTTTCTCCTTGCCAGTTGTAACTCTACTGACCCCAACCACCTGTCTCCAGACTCCTCTGTTTCTCATTGCCAGTTGTAACTCTACTGGCCCCAACCATCTGTCTCCAGACTCCTCTGTTTCTCCTTGCCAGTTGTAACTCTACTGACTCCAACCATCTGTCTCCAGACTCCTCTGTTTCTCCTTGCCAGTTGTAACTCTACTGGCTCCAACCATCTGTCTCCAGACTCCTCTGTCTCTCATTGCCAATTGTAACTCTACTGGCTCCAACCATCTGTCTCCAGACTCCTCTGTTTCTCCTTGCCTGTTGTAACTCTACTGGCTCCAACCATCTGTCTCCAGACTCCTCTGTTTCTCCTTGCCAGTTGTAACTCTACTGGCTCCAACCATCTGTCTCCAGACTCCTCTGTTTCTCCTTGCCAGTTGTAACTCTACTGACTCCAACCATCTGTCTCCAGACTCCTCTGTTTCTCCTTGCCAGTTGTAACTCTACTGACCCCAACCATCTGTCTCCAGACTCCTCTGTCTCTCATTGCCAGTTGTAACTCTACTGGCTCCAACCATCTGTTCCAGACTCCTATGTCCCTCATTGTTACTTTAATAATTTATTGTAGAACTTTATGATTATATTAAAAATGTGGAACACACAACTTCATTTTGCTTTATTGAAATCATAACTCTTAGTGAAAACAACTAAGCTAATGATGATGGGGACTTGATGCAGATCAGTCAAGTGCTGCAGTGATTGATTTAATTTCATACAAATTCTTTATGGAGGAACGATAATTTATCAGGTTTCTTGGCAAGAGGAATCAGGGCAGACGCGTATTTGAAAACGAAACATTCGTACAAACGTCTGTACTGGAATGTGACCCATCTTGAAATAATATA
>JAHLWY010001778.1:0-15517 GCA_020002185.1 Paraescarpia echinospica
AAAAACTGGATGCTCACAAGGGCTTCACATTCTAATAAAAAGTGGATGCTCATGAGGTCTTCACATTCTGGTAAAAAAACGGATGAACATGAGGTCTTCACATTCTGGTAAAAAAACGGATGAACATGAGGTCTTCACATTCTGGCAAAAAACTGGATGCTCATGGGTCTTCACATTCTGGTAAAAAACTGGATGCTCATGAGGTCTTCACATTCTGGCAAAAAACTGGATGCTCACGGGTCTTCACAATCTGGTAAAAAAACTGGATGCTCACGAGGTCTTCACATTCTGGTAAAAAAACTGGGTGCTCATGAGGTTTTCACATTCTCGTAAAAAACTGGGTGCTCATGAGGTCTTCACATTCTGGCAAAAAACTGGATGCTCACGGGGTGTTCACATTCTGGTAAAAAACTGAATGCTCACGAGGTCTTCACATTCTGGCAAAAAAATGGATGCTCACGGGTCTTCACATTCTGGTAAAAAACTGGATGCTCATGAGGTCTTCACATTCTGGCAAAAAACTGGATGCTCACAGGTCTTCACAATCTGGTAAAAAACTGGATGCTTATGAGGTCTTCACATTCTGGTAAAAAAACTGGGTGCTCATGAGGTCTTCACATTCTGGTAAAAAACTGGATGCTCATGAGGTCTTCACATTCTGGCAAAAAACTAGATGCTCACGGGGTGTTCACATTCTGGTAAAAAACTGGATGCTCATGAGGTCTTCACATTCTGGAAAAAAACTGGATGCTCACAAGGTCTTCACATTCTAGTAAAAACTGGATGCTCACAAGGGCTTCACATTCTAATAAAAAGTGGATGCTCATGAGGTCTTCACATTCTGGTAAAAAAACGGATGAACATGAGGTCTTCACATTCTGGCAAAAAAACTGGATGCTCATGGGTCTTCACATTCTGGTAAAAAACTGGATGCTCATGAGGTCTTCACATTCTGGCAAAAAACTGGATGCTCACGGGGTGTTCACATTCTGGTAAAAAACTGGATGCTCATGAGGTCTTCACATTCTGGCAAAAAACTGGACGCTCATGAGGTCTTCACAATCTGGCAAAAACTGGATGCTCACAAGGTCTTCACATTCTAGTAAAAACTGGATGCTCACAAGGGCTTCACATTCTAGTAAAAACTGGATGCTCTCAAGGGCTTCACATTCTAGTAAAAACTGGATGCTCGTGAGGTCTTCACATTCTGGTAAAAAAACGGATGAACATGAGGTCTTCACATTCTGGCAAAAAAATGGATGCTCACGGGTCTTCACATTCTGGTAAAAAACTGGATGCTCATGAGGTCTTCACATTCTGGCAAAAAACTGGATGCTCACAGGTCTTCACAATCTGGTAAAAAACTGGATGCTTATGAGGTCTTCACATTCTGGTAAAAAACTGGGTGCTCATGAGGTCTACACATTCTGGTAAAAAACTGGATGCTCATGAGGTCTTCACATTCTGGCAAAAAACTGGATGCTCACGGGGTGTTCACATTCTGGTAAAAAACTGGATGCTCATGAGGTCTTCACATTCTGGAATAAAACTGGACGCTCATGAGGTCTTCACATTCTGGCAAAAACTGGATGCTCACAAGGTCTTCACATTCTAGTAAAAACTGGATGCTCACAAGGGCTTCACATTCTAATAAAAAGTGGATGCTCATGAGGTCTTCACATTCTGGTAAAAAAACGGATGAACATGAGGTCTTCACATTCTGGCAAAAAAACTGGATGCTCATGGGTCTTCACATTCTGGTAAAAAACTGGATGCTTATGAGGTCTTCACATTCTGGCAAAAAACTGGATGCTCACGGGGTATTCACATTCTAATAAAAACTGGATGCTCACAAGGGCTTCACATTCTAGTAAAAACTGGATGCTCATGAGGTCTTCACATTCTAGTAAAAACTGGGCACTCATTAAGTCTTCATTCTGGTAAAAACTGGGTGCTCATGAGGTCTTCACATTCTGGTAAAAAAACTGGATGCTCATGAGGTCTTCACATACTGGCAAAAAACTGGATGCTCACGGGGTGTTCACATTGTGGTAAAAAACTGGATGCTCATGAGGTCTTCACATTCTGGCAAAAAACTGGACGCTCATGAGGTCTTCACATTCTGGCAAAAACTGGATGCTCACAAGGTCTTCACATTCTAGTAAAAACTGGATGCTCACAAGGGCTTCACATTCTAGTAAAAACTGGATGCTCACAAGGGCTTCACATTCTAGTAAAAACTGGATGCTCATGAGGTCTTCACATTGTGGTAAAAAAACGGATGAACATGAGGTCTTCACATTCTGGCAAAAAAATGGATGCTCACAGGTCTTCACAATCTGGTAAAAAAACTGGATGCTTATGAGGTCTTCACATTCTGGTAAAAAACTGGGTGCTCATGAGGTCTTCACATTCTGGTAAAAAACTGGATGCTCATGAGGTCTTCACATTCTGGCAAAAAACTAGATGCTCACGGGGTGTTCACATTCTGGTAAAAAACTGGATGCTCATGAGGTCTTCACATTCTGGATAAAAACTGGACGCTCATGAGGTCTTCACATTCTGGCAAAAACTGGATGCTCACAAGGTCTTCACATTCTAGTAAAAACTGGATGCTCACAAGGGCTTCACATTCTAATAAAAAGTGGATGCTCATGAGGTCTTCACATTCTGGTAAAAAAACGGATGAACATGAGGTCTTCACATTCTGGCAAAAAAACTGGATGCTCATGGGTCTTCACATTCTGGTAAAAAACTGGATGCTTATGAGGTCTTCACATTCTGGCAAAAAACTGGATGCTCACGGGGTATTCACATTCTAATAAAAATTGGATGCTCACAAGGGCTTCACATTCTAGTAAAAACTGGATGCTCATGAGGTCTTCACATTCTAGTAAAAACTGGGCACTCATTAAGTCTTCATTCTGGTAAAAACTGGGTGCTCATGAGGTCTTCACATTCTGGTAAAAAAACTGGATGCTCATGAGGTCTTCACATACTGGCAAAAAACTGGATGCTCACGGGGTGTTCACATTGTGGTAAAAAACTGGATGCTCATGAGGTCTTCACATTCTGGCAAAAAACTGGACGCTCATGAGGTCTTCACATTCTGGCAAAAACTGGATGCTCACAAGGTCTTCACATTCTGGCAAAAACTGGATGCTCACAAGGTCTTCACATTCTAATAAAAACTGGATGCTCACAAGGGCTTCACATTCTAGTAAAAACTGGATGCTCATGAGGTCTTCACATTCTTGTAAAAACAATGGATGAACAGGGTCTTCACATTCTGGCAAAAAATGGATGCTCATGGGTCTTCACATTCTGGTAAAAAACTGGATGCTCATGAGGTCTTCACATTCTGGCAAAAAACTGGATGCTCACGGGTCTTCACAATCTGGTAAAAAACTGGATGCTCACGAGGTCTTCACATTCTGGTAAAAAAAACTGGGTGCTCATGAGGTTTTCACATTCTCGTAAAAAACTGGGTGCTCATGAGGTCTTCACATTCTGGCAAAAAACTGGATGCTCACGGGGTGTTCACATTCTGGTAAAAAACTGAATGCTCACGAGTTCTTCACATTCTGGCAAAAAAATGGATGCTCACGGGTCTTCACATTCTGGTAAAAAACTGGATGCTCATGAGGTCTTCACATTCTGGCAAAAAACTGGATGCTCACAGGTCTTCACAATCTGGTAAAAAAACTGGATGCTTATGAGGTCTTCACATTCAGGTAAAAAACTGGGTGCTCATGAGGTCTTCACATTCTGGTAAAAAAACTGGATGCTCATGAGATCTTCACATTCTGGCAAAAAACTAGATGCTCACGGGGTGTTCATATTCTGGAAAAAAACTGGATGCTCATGAGGTCTTCACATTCTGGAAAAAAACTGGACGCTCATGAGGTCTTCACATTCTGGCAAAAACTGGATGCTCACAAGGTCTTCTTCACATTCTAATAAAAAGTGGATGCTCATGAGGTCTTCACGTTCTGGTAAAAAAACGGATGAACATGAGGTCTTCACATTCTGGCAAAAAAACTGGATGCTCATGGGTCTTCACATTCTGGTAAAAAACTGGATGCTCATGAGGTCTTCACATTCTGGCAAAAAACTGGATGCTCACGGGGTGTTCACATTCTGGTAAAAAACTGGATGCTCATGAGGTCTTCACATTCTGGCAAAAAACTGGACGCTCATGAGGTCTTCACAATCTGGCAAAAACTGGATGCTCACAAGGTCTTCACATTCTAGTAAAAACTGGATGCTCACAAGGGCTTCACATTCTAGTAAAAACTGGATGCTCTCAAGGGCTTCACATTCTAGTAAAAACTGGATGCTCGTGAGGTCTTCACATTCTGGTAAAATAACGGATGAACATGAGGTCTTCACATTCTGGCAAAAAAATGGATGCTCACGGGTCTTCACATTCTGGTAAAAAACTGGATGCTCACAGGTCTTCACAATCTGGTAAAAAACTGGATGCTTATGAGGTCTTCACATTCTGGCAAAAAACTGGATGTTTATGAGGTCTTCACATTCTGGTAAAAAACTGGGTGCTCATGAGGTCTTCACATTCTGGTAAAAAACTGGATGCTCATGAGGTCTTCACATTCTGGCAAAAAACTGGATGCTCACGGGGTGTTCACATTCTGGTAAAAAACTGGATGCTCATGAGGTCTTCACATTCTGGAATAAAAACTGGACGCTCATGAGGTCTTCACATTCTGGCAAAAACTGGATGCTCACAAGGTCTTCACATTCTAGTAAAAACTGGATGCTCACAAGGGCTTCACATTCTAATAAAAAGTGGATGCTCATGAGGTCTTCACATTCTGGTAAAAAAACGGATGAACATGAGGTCTTCACATTCTGGCAAAAAAACTGGATGCTCATGGGTCTTCACATTCTGGTAAAAAACTGGATGCTTATGAGGTCTTCACATTCTGGCAAAAAACTGGATGCTCACGGGGTGTTCACATTCTAATAAAAACTGGATGCTCACAAGGGCTTCACATTCTAGTAAAAACTGGATGCTCATGAGGTCTTCACATTCTAGTAAAAACTGGGCACTCATTAAGTCTTCATTCTGGTAAAAACTGGGTGCTCATGAGGTCTTCACATTCTGGTAAAAAAACTGGATGCTCATGAGGTCTTCACATTCTGGCAAAAAACTGGATGCTCACGGGGTGTTCACATTCTGGTAAAAAACTGGATGCTCATGAGGTCTTCACATTCTGGCAAAAAACTGGACGCTCATGAGGTCTTCACATTCTGGCAAAAACTGGATGCTCACAAGGTCTTCACATTCTAGTAAAAACTGGATGCTCACAAGGGCTTCACATTCTAGTAAAAACTGGATGCTCACAAGGGCTTCACATTCTAGTAAAAACTGGATGCTCATGATGTCTTCACATTGTGGTAAAAAAACGGATGAACATGAGGTCTTCACATTCTGGCAAAAAAATGGATGCTCACAGGTCTTCACAATCTGGTAAAAAACTGGATGCTTATGAGGTCTTCACATTCTGGTAAAAAACTGGGTGCTCATGAGGTCTTCACATTCTGGAAAAAAATTGGATGCTCATGAGGTCTTCACATTCTGGCAAAAAACTAGATGCTCACGGGGTGTTCACATTCTGGTAAAAAACTGGATGCTCATGAGGTCTTCACATTCTGGATAAAAACTGGACGCTCATGAGGTCTTCACATTCTGGCAAAAACTGGATGCTCACAAGGTCTTCACATTCTAGTAAAAACTGGATGCTCACAAGGGCTTCACATTCTAATAAAAAGTGGATGCTCATGAGGTCTTCACGTTCTTGTAAAAAAACGGATGAACATGAGGTCTTCACATTCTGGCAAAAAAACTGGATGCTCATGGGTCTTCACATTCTGGTAAAAAACTGGATGCTCATGAGGTCTTCACATTCTGGCAAAAAACTGAATGCTCACGGGGTGTTCACATTCTAATAAAAACTGAATGCTCACAAGGGCTTCACATTCTAGTAAAAACTGGATGCTCATGAGGTCTTCACATTCTAGTAAAAACTGGGCACTCATTAAGTCTTCATTCTGGTAAAAACTGGGTGCTCATGAGGTCTTCACATTCTGGTAAAAAAAACTGGATGCTCATGAGGTCTTCACATTCTGGCAAAAAACTGGATGCTCACGGGGTGTTCACATTCTGGTAAAAAACTGGATGCTCATGAGGTCTTCACATTCTGGCAAAAAACTGGACGCTCATGAGGTCTTCACATTCTGGCAAAAACTGGATGCTCACAAGGTCTTCACATTCTAGTAAAAACTGGATGCTCACAAGGGCTTCACATTCTAGTAAAAACTGGATGCTCACAAGGGCTTCACATTCTAGTAAAAACTGGATGCTCGTGAGGTCTTCACATTCTGGTAAAAAAACGGATGAACATGAGGTCTTCACATTCTGGCAAAAAAATGGATGCTCACGGGTCTTCACATTCTTGTAAAAAACTGGATGCTCATGTGGTCTTCACATTCTGGCAAAAAACTGGATGCTCACAGGTCTTCACAATCTGGTAAAAAACTGGATGCTTATGAGGTCTTCACATTCTGGTAAAAAACTGGGTGCTCATGAGGTCTTCAAATTCTGGTAAAAAACTGGATGCTCATGAGGTCTTCACATTCTGGCAAAAAACTGGATGCTCACGGGGTGTTCACATTCTGGTAAAAAACTGGATGCTCATGAGGTCTTCACATTCTGGCAAAAAACTGGACGCTCATGAAGTCTTCACATTCTGGCAAAAACTGGATGCTCACAAGGTCTTCACATTCTAGTAAAAACTGGATGCTCACAAGGGCTTCACATTCTAGTAAAAACTGGATGCTCACAAGGGCTTCACATTCTAGTAAAAACTGGATGCTCATGAGGTCTTCACATTCTGGTAAAAAAACGGATGAACATGAGGTCTTCACATTCTGGCAAAAAAATGGATGCTCACGGGTCTTCACATTCTGGTAAAAAAACTGGATGCTCATGAGGTCTTCACATTCTGGCAAAAAACTGGATGCTCACAGGTCTTCACAATCTGGTAAAAAACTGGATGCTTATGAGGTCTTCACATTCTGGTAAAAAACTGGGTGCTCATGAGGTCTTCACATTCTGGTAAAAAACTGGATGCTCATGAGGTCTTCACATTCTGGCAAAAAACTGGATGCTCACGGGGTGTTCACATTCTGGTAAAAAACTGGATGCTCATGAGGTCTTCACATTCTGGCAAAAAACTGGACGCTGATGAAGTCTTCACATTCTGGCAAAAACTGGATGCTCACAAGGTCTTCACATTCTAGTAAAAACTGGATGCTCACAAGGGCTTCACATTCTAGTAAAAACTGGATGCTCACAAGGGCTTCACATTCTAGTAAAAACTGGATGCTCATGAGGTCTTCACATTCTGGTAAAAAACGGATGAACATGAGGTCTTCACATTCTGGCAAAAAACTGGATGCTCACGGGTCTTCACATTCTGGTAAAAAAACTGGATGCTAGTGAGGTCTTCACATTCTGGCAAAAAACTGGATGCTCACAGGTCTTCACAATCTGGTAAAAAACTGGATGCTTATGAGGTCTTCACATTCTGGTAAAAAACTGGGTGCTCATGAGGTCTTCACATTCTGGTAAAAAACTGGATGCTCATGAGGTCTTCACATTCTGGCAAAAAACAAGATGCTCACGGGGTGTTCACATTCTGGTAAAAAACTGGATGCTCATGAGGTCTTCACATTCTGGAAAAAAACTGGATGCTCACAAGGTCTTCACATTCTAGTAAAAACTGGATGCTCACAAGGGCTTCACATTCTAATAAAAAGTGGATGCTCATGAGGTCTTCACATTCTGGTAAAAAAATGGATGAACATGAGGTCTTCACATTCTGGCAAAAAAACTGGATGCTCATGGGTCTTCACATTCTGGTAAAAAACTGGATGCTCATGAGGTCTTCACATTCTGGCAAAAAACTGGATGCTCACGGGGTGTTCACATTCTGGTAAAAAAACTGGATGCTCATGAGGTCTTCACATTCTGGCAAAAAACTGGACGCTCATGAGGTCTTCACAATCTGGCAAAAACTGGATGCTCACAAGGTCTTCACATTCTAGTAAAAACTGGATGCTCACAAGGGCTTCACATTCTAGTAAAAACTGGATGCTCTCAAGGGCTTCACATTCTAGTAAAAACTGGATGCTCGTGAGGTCTTCACATTCTGGTAAAAAAAGGATGAACATGAGGTCTTCACATTCTGGCAAAAAAATGGATGCTCACGGGTCTTCAGATTCTGGTAAAAAACTGGATGCTCATGAGGTCTTCACATTCTGGCAAAAAACTGGATGCTCACAGGTCTTCACAATCTGGTAAAAAACTGGATGCTTATGAGGTCTTCACATTCTGGTAAAAAACTGGGTGCTCATGAGGTCTTCACATTCTGGTAAAAAACTGGATGCTCAAGAGGTCTTCACATTCT
This sequence comes from Paraescarpia echinospica, assembly GCA_020002185.1. NCBI lineage: Eukaryota > Metazoa > Annelida > Polychaeta > Sabellida > Siboglinidae > Paraescarpia > Paraescarpia echinospica. The sequence continues at coordinate 8,496 of JAHLWY010001778.1, forward strand.
GGCAAAAAACTGGATGCTCACGGGGTGTTCACATTCTGGTAAAAAACTGGATGCTCATGAGGTCTTCACATTCTGGAATAAAACTGGACGCTCATGAGGTCTTCACATTCTGGCAAAAACTGGATGCTCACAAGGTCTTCACATTCTAGTAAAAACTGGATGCTCACAAGGGCTTCACATTGTAATAAAAAGTGGATGCTCATGAGGTCTTCACATTCTGGTAAAAAAACGGATGAACATGAGGTCTTCACATTCTGGGAAAAAAACTGGATGCTCATGGGTCTTCACATTCTGGTAAAAAACTGGATGCTTATGAGGTCTTCACATTCTGGCAAAAAACTGGATGCTCACGGGGTGTTCACATTCTAATAAAAACTGGATGCTCACAAGGGCTTCACATTCTAGTAAAAACTGGATGCTCATGAGGTCTTCACATTCTAGTAAAAACTGGGCACTCATTAAGTCTTCATTCTGGTAAAAACTGGGTGCTCATGAGGTCTTCACATTCTGGTAAAAAAACTGGATGCTCATGAGGTCTTCACATACTGGCAAAAAACTGGATGCTCATGAGGTGTTCACATTCTGGTAAAAAACTGGATGCTCATGAGGTCTTCACATTCTGGCAAAAAACTGGACGCTCATGAGGTCTTCACATTCTGGCAAAAACTGGATGCTCACAAGGTCTTCACATTCTAGTAAAAACTGGATGCTCACAAGGGCTTCACATTCTAGTAAAAACTGGATGCTCACAAGGGCTTCACATTCTAGTAAAAACTGGATGCTCATGAGGTCTTCACATTCTGGTAAAAAAACGGATGAACATGAGGTCTTCACATTCTGGCAAAAAAATGGATGCTCACGGGTCTTCACATTCTTGTAAAAAACTGGATGCTCATGTGGTCTTCACATTCTGGCAAAAAACTGGATGCTCACAGGTCTTCACAATCTGGTAAAAAACTGGATGCTTATGAGGTCTTCACATTCTGGTAAAAAACTGGGTGCTCATGAGGTCTTCAAATTCTGGTAAAAAACTGGATGCTCATGAGGTCTTCACATTCTGGCAAAAAACTGGATGCTCACGGGGTGTTCACATTCTGGTAAAAAACTGGATGCTCATGAGGTCTTCACATTCTGGCAAAAAACTGGACGCTCATGAAGTCTTCACATTCTGGCAAAAACTGGATGCTCACAAGGTCTTCACATTCTAGTAAAAACTGGATGCTCACAAGGGCTTCACATTCTAGTAAAAACTGGATGCTCACAAGGGCTTCACATTCTAGTAAAAACTGGATGCTCATGAGGTCTTCACATTCTGGTAAAAAAACGGATGAACATGAGGTCTTCACATTCTGGCAAAAAAATGGATGCTCACGGGTCTTCACATTCTGGTAAAAAAACTGGATGCTCATGAGGTCTTCACATTCTGGCAAAAAACTGGATGCTCACAGGTCTTCACAATCTGGTAAAAAACTGGATGCTTATGAGGTCTTCACATTCTGGTAAAAAACTGGGTGCTCATGAGGTCTTCACATTCTGGTAAAAAACTGGATGCTCATGAGGTCTTCACATTCTGGCAAAAAACTGGATGCTCACGGGGTGTTCACATTCTGGTAAAAAACTGGATGCTCATGAGGTCTTCACATTCTGGCAAAAAACTGGACGCTGATGAAGTCTTCACATTCTGGCAAAAACTGGATGCTCACAAGGTCTTCACATTCTAGTAAAAACTGGATGCTCACAAGGGCTTCACATTCTAGTAAAAACTGGATGCTCACAAGGGCTTCACATTCTAGTAAAAACTGGATGCTCTCAAGGGCTTCACATTCTAGTAAAAACTGGATGCTCGTGAGGTCTTCACATTCTGGTAAAATAACGGATGAACATGAGGTCTTCACATTCTGGCAAAAAAATGGATGCTCACGGGTCTTCACATTCTGGTAAAAAACTGGATGCTCATGAGGTCTTCACATTCTGGCAAAAAACTGGATGCTCACAGGTCTTCACAATCTGGTAAAAAACTGGATGCTTATGAGGTCTTCACATTCTGGTAAAAAAACTGGGTGCTCATGAGGTCTTCACATTCTGGTAAAAAACTGGATGCTCATGAGGTCTTCACATTCTGGCAAAAAACTGGATGCTCACGGGGTGTTCACATTCTGGTAAAAAACTGGATGCTCATGAGGTCTTCACATTCTGGCAAAAAACTGGACGCTCATGAGGTCTCCACATTCTGGCAAAAACTGGATGCTCACAAGGTCTTCACATTCTAGTAAAAACTGGATGCTCACAAGGGCTTCACATTCTAGTAAAAACTGGATGCTCTCAAGGGCTTCACATTCTAGTAAAAACTGGATGCTCGTGAGGTCTTCACATTCTGGTAAAATAACGGATGAACATGAGGTCTTCACATTCTGGCAAAAAAATGGATGCTCACGGGTCTTCACATTCTGGTAAAAAACTGGATGCTCACAGGTCTTCACAATCTGGTAAAAAACTGGATGCTTATGAGGTCTTCACATTCTGGCAAAAAACTGGATGTTTATGAGGTCTTCACATTCTGGTAAAAAACTGGGTGCTCATGAGGTCTTCACATTCTGGTAAAAAACTGGATGCTCATGAGGTCTTCACATTCTGGCAAAAAACTGGATGCTCACGGGGTGTTCACATTCTGGTAAAAAACTGGATGCTCATGAGGTCTTCACATTCTGGCAAAAAACTGGACGCTCATGAGGTCTTCACATTCTGGCAAAAACTGGATGCTCATGAGGTCTTCACATTCTAGTAAAAACTGGATGCTCACAAGGGCTTCACATTCTAGTAAAAACTGGATGCTCACAAGGGCTTCACATTCTAGTAAAAACTGGATGCTCATGAGGTCTTCACATTGTGGTAAAAAAACGGATGAACATGAGGTCTTCACATTCTGGCAAAAAAATGGATGCTCACGGGTCTTCACATTCTTGTAAAAAACTGGATGCTCATGAGGTCTTCACATTCTGGCAAAAAACTGGATGCTCACAGGTCTTCACAATCTGGTAAAAAACTGGATGCTTATGAGGTCTTCACATTCTGGCAAAAAACTGGACGCTCATGAGGTCTTCACATTCTGGCAAAAACTGGATGCTCACAAGGTCTTCACATTCTAGTAAAAAATGGATGCTCACAAGGGCTTCACATTCTAGTAAAAACTGGATGCTCACAAGGGCTTCACATTCTAGTAAAAACTGGATGCTCATGAGGTCTTCACATTCTGGTAAAAAACGGATGAACATGAGGTCTTCACATTCTGGCAAAAAACTGGATGCTCACGGGTCTTCACATTCTGGTAAAAAAACTGGATGCTAGTGAGGTCTTCACATTCTGGCAAAAAACTGGATGCTCACAGGTCTTCACAATCTGGTAAAAAACTGGATGCTTATGAGGTCTTCACATTCTGGTAAAAAACTGGGTGCTCATGAGGTCTTCACATTCTGGTAAAAAACTGGATGCTCATGAGGTCTTCACATTCTGGCAAAAAACTAGATGCTCACGGGGTGTTCACATTCTGGTAAAAAACTGGATGCTCATGAGTTCTTCACATTCTGGATAAAAACTGGACGCTCATGAGGTCTTCACATTCTGGCAAAAACTGGATGCTCACAAGGTCTTCACATTCTAGTAAAAACTGGATGCTCACAAGGGCTTCACATTCTAGTAAAAACTGGATGCTCATGAGGTCTTCACATTCTGGAATAAAACTGGACGCTCACGAGGTCTTCACATTCTGGCAAAAACTGGATGCTCACAAGATCTTCACATTCTAGTAAAAACTGGTTGCTCACAAGGGCTTCACATTCTAGTAAAAACTGGATGCTCACAAGGGCTTCACATTCTAGTAAAAACTGGATGCTCGTGAGGTCTTCACATTCTGGTAAAAAAACGGATGAACATGAGGTCTTCACATTCTGGCAAAAAAATGGATGCTCACGGGTCTTCACATTCTGGTAAAAAACTGGATGCTCATGAGGTCTTCACATTCTGGCAAAAAACTGGATGCTCACAGGTCTTCACAATCTGGTAAAAAAACTGGATGCTTATGAGGTCTTCACATTCAGGTAAAAAACTGGGTGCTCATGAGGTCTTCACATTCTGGTAAAAAAACTGGATGCTCATGAGATCTTCACATTCTGGCAAAAAACTAGATGCTCACGGGGTGTTCATATTCTGGAAAAAAACTGGATGCTCATGAGGTCTTCACATTCTGGAAAAAAACTGGACGCTCATGAGGTCTTCACATTCTGGCAAAAACTGGATGCTCACAAGGTCTTCACATTCTAGTAAAAACTGGATGCTCACAAGGGCTTCACATTCTAATAAAAAGTGGATGCTCATGAGGTCTTCACATTCTGGTAAAAAAACGGATGAACATGAGGTCTTCACATTCTGGTAAAAAAACGGATGAACATGCGGTCTTCACATTCTGGCAAAAAAATGGATGCTCATGGGTCTTCACATTCTGGTAAAAAACTGGATGCTCATGAGGTCTTCACATTCTGGCAAAAAACTGGATGCTCACGGGTCTTCACAATCTGGTAAAAAAACTGGATGCTCACGAGGTCTTCACATTCTGGTAAAAAAAACTGGGTGCTCATGAGGTTTTCACATTCTCGTAAAAAACTGGGTGCTCATGAGGTCTTCACATTCTGGCAAAAAACTGGATGCTCACGGGGTGTTCACATTCTGGTAAAAAACTGAATGCTCACGAGTTCTTCACATTCTGGCAAAAAAATGGATGCTCACGGGTCTTCACATTCTGGTAAAAAACTGGATGCTCATGAGGTCTTCACATTCTGGCAAAAAACTGGATGCTCACAGGTCTTCACAATCTGGTAAAAAACTGGATGCTTATGAGGTCTTCACATTCTGGTAAAAAACTGGGTGCTCATGAGGTCTTCACATTCTGGTAAAAAACTGGATGCTCATGAGGTCTTCACATTCTGGTAAAAAAACGGATGAACATGAGGTCTTCACATTCTGGCAAAAAAACTGGATGCTCATGGGTCTTCACATTCTGGTAAAAAACTGGATGCTCATGAGGTCTTCACATTCTGGCAAAAAACTGGATGCTCACGGGGTGTTCACATTCTGGTAAAAAAACTGGATGCTCATGAGGTCTTGACATTCTGGCAAAAAACTGGACGCTCATGAGGTCTTCACATTCTGGCAAAAACTGGATGCTCACAAGGTCTTCACATTCTAGTAAAAACTGGATGCTCACAAGGGCTTCACATTGTAGTAAAAACTGGATGCTCTCAAGGGCTTCACATTCTAGTAAAAACTGGATGCTCGTGAGGTCTTCACATTCTGGTAAAAAAACGGATGAACATGAGGTCTTCACATTCTGGCAAAAAAATGGATGCTCACGGGTCTTCACATTCTGGTAAAAAACTGGATGCTCATGAGGTCTTCACATTCTGGCAAAAAACTGGATGCTCACAGGTCTTCACAATCTGGTAAAAAAACTGGATGCTTATGAGGTCTTCACATTCAGGTAAAAAACTGGGTGCTCATGAGGTCTTCACATTCTGGTAAAAAAACTGGATGCTCATGAGATCTTCACATTCTGGCAAAAAACTAGATGCTCACGGGGTGTTCATATTCTGGAAAAAAACTGGATGCTCATGAGGTCTTCACATTCTGGAAAAAAACTGGACGCTCATGAGGTCTTCACATTCTGGCAAAAACTGGATGCTCACAAGGTCTTCACATTCTAGTAAAAACTGGATGCTCACAAGGGCTTCACATTCTAATAAAAAGTGGATGCTCATGAGGTCTTCACATTCTGGTAAAAAAACGGATGAACATGAGGTCTTCACATTCTGGCAAAAAAACTGGATGCTCATGGGTCTTCACATTCTGGTAAAAAACTGGATGCTCATGAGGTATTCACATTCTGGCAAAAAACTGGATGCTCACTGGGTGTTCATATTCTAATAAAAAACTGGATGCTCATGAGGTCTTCACATTCTGGCAAAAAACTGGACGTTCACGAGGTCTTCACATTCCTGTGGGCACTCATTAAAGTCTTCATTCTGAAGGCAAAAACTGGGTGCTCATGAGGTCTTCACATTCTGAGTAAAAAACTGGATGCTCATAGAGGTCTTCACATGCTGAAACTGGATGCTCATGAGGGTGTTCACATTCTAGTAAAAACTGGATGCTCATGGGGTCTTCTTTGTTCTGGCAAAAACTGGACAGCTCCTTAAGGAGTCTTACATTCTGGCAAAACTGGATGCTCACAAGGTCTTCACATTCTAGTAAAAACTGGATGCTCACAAGGGCTTCACATTCTAGTAAAAACTGGATGCTCACAAGGGCTTCACATTCTAGTAAAAACTGGATGCTCATGAGGTCTTCACATTGCGGTAAAAAAACGGATGAACATGAGGTCTTCACATTCTGGCAAAAAAATGGATGCTCACAGGTCTTCACAATCTGGTAAAAAACTGGATGCTTATGAGGTCTTCACATTCTGGTAAAAAACTGGGTGCTCATGAGGTCTTCACATTCTGGTAAAAAACTGGATGCTCATGAGGTCTTCACATTCTGGTAAAAAACTAGATGCTCACGGGGTGTTCACATTCTGGTAAAAAACTGGATGCTCATGAGGTCTTCACATTCTGGATAAAAACTGGACACTCATGAGGTCTTCACATTCTGGCAAAAACTGGATGCTCACAAGGTCTTCACATTCTAGTAAAAACTGGATGCTCATAAGGGCTTCACATTCTAATAAAAAGTGGATGCTCATGAGGTCTTCACATTCTGGTAAAAAAACGGATGAACATGAGGTCTTCACATTCTGGCAAAAAAACTGGATGCTCATGGATCTTCACATTCTGGTAAAAAATTGGATGCTCATGAGGTATTCACATTCTGGCAAAAAACTGGATGCTCACGGGGTGTTCATATTCTGGTAAAAAACTGGATGCTCATGAGGTCTTCACATTCTGGCAAAAAACTGGACGCTCACGAGGTCTTCA
>JAHLWY010001779.1:0-15205 GCA_020002185.1 Paraescarpia echinospica
GTTCATGAGCAGGTGGAATTACCGATTGATAAGTGTTGTTCTTGCCTTAATATCTCTCATAAAGTAGCAGTAAATATATATTGAGTAGCAGTTGTGCTTAAGGTTGGTTAGATAAAGTATTTTAGGACACTTTGGTCTAGTGAGTGATAATAGGGTACGTTAGCTTACGGCTACGATAAGTTTGTAAACAAGATTTAACAAACCTCGTTATGTGGTAGAATATATAGGTGATAAAGTAACAACCATAAACTACCCACATAAGATAATATCTGTGTAAGTCAGTACCTGCTAGACATTTTGATAAGGTAGCTTTGTTGTTAAAATTAAGCATTTGCGATAATCGGGCGAACTAAGTTTATCTAGCTAGTGTCTCTCTTATTCGCTAGGGCGCTGTATAACCTAAATAAATAAGGCAGTCTAGCGTACGCAATCTTACGTAAAGTGTAACATTTGTGCACAGAAAACAGTCTTCTTAAAGACTACATAGACAGTGAATAGTGTAAACACAGTTGACAAAACTATTTTAAATAGCTAATTAGATTATTATTATAAAATAAATTCTGATATGGCGCCTTGCAAGCGGCAAGTCAAGGCAAAGAGACACTTGGTGTGCGACGACTGCCACAGTTGGGTAGATTTTGCCTTATCCGGCTGTACGAAGTCATGGACAGAAACCAAGGAGGAGGGATTCACCTTTCAGTGCGTGGGGTGTTGGAAGGTGAAATGTCTGGAGAAAGAGGTAGCTAGGTTGGTAGATATTGTGAAGGGGATGGAGATGAGAATCAGCAAGGAGACAGATGGAATGGAGAGGGACGACAGGGATAAAGTTGGGAATACTGTGAAACTGAAGGAGCAGAGTAGTGGCAACAAGACCGAGGAAAGGAGACTGAGAGGAGGGAAGGTGATCGGAGGGGAAGAAAGTGGAGGATCGACGGCAGGAAATGTGACAGGTGTGAAGGTGGCAGGAGAGAAAGTGACCGTAGAGAAAGAGGTAGGAGGAAAAAGAGACGGGAGAGGAGAGAAGGAAATGCAATGGGAGGAAAGATGACGGGAAGAAAGGAAGTGAGAGTACATGTGACAGAAGAGAAGTCGGGAGGGACGATGACAGGAAGAAAGGTGACAAGAGAAACAGCGTCAGGAAAGAATGGAACAGACGAGATTGTGACGGGAGAGCAGAAGACAGGGGAACAAGATTACAACCAGACAGATGCAAACCGTAGAAAGAGCTACACTGAGGCAGTGATTGAGGGGGCAATGAGGAAAGAGAAGGTGTTTATGGGCGATTCGATTATGAGAAAGACAGATAAGACTCTAAGCGAGGGGGAGGACGTCGTTGATTGTCTACCGGGGGCTAGGATAGAACATGTAACTGAAAGGGTAGAGAAGGTACTGGGGCATGGCAAGGGAGGGTCTATACTAGTACATGTAGGGACAAATAACGCAGAGGGAGGGAACAACTGGGATAGTTCAGAAGTACAGACAGTTAGTGAAGAAGTTAAAGAAGACAAGAGTAGAACAGATTATCCTCTCAGGAATTTTGCCAGTAATGGGAGGAAGGGGGCCGACATATAGAAACTGCAAGAGGATGGCGATCAACGCACTAGTTGAGCAGATGTGTAAAGAAGAGGGGGTGGGATTCGTAGATTTATGGGGATACTTTGTTGGGAGGAAGATATGTACATGAGAGATGGCCTACATCTAAGTGGAAAGGGGGCAGCAGTTTTCTCAGAGAACTTGCTGCAATCTGTTGACAGTGGGACAGGCTGCATCTATTTAAACTAGATTCGCAGGGGGGTTTCACAGAGAAGCCTGAAACTGGAGGCATAGATAAAGACAGCAGAAATAAATCGGCAAAGAACAGCCTGGAAAACTGTTCTGAATCAGGATATAAATGCATTTGTTTAAATGCAAGGGGCATAGTAAACAAAAGAAGTGAACTAAACATTATGGTAGAAGATATTGACCCTCACATAATAGGTATAACCGAATCGTGGGCCACCACTGATATATCAGATGCCGAATTGGGACTAACAGGATATGTAATGTTTAGGAAAGATAGAATAGGAAGAAAGGGAGGTGGAGTTATTTTATATAGTAAAGAATCTATCCAGGCTTATGAAATAAAATTAGAAAGAGAAGCAGATTGCGAAGAAGCTGTTTGGTGTAACATAGTTACAGGAAGCTCAACGTTAACAGTTGGGTTAGTTTATCGAAGTCCAAACATAAGCATAGAAGAGAATGAAAAAATACAAAACGCTATAAGGGAAGTAAGCAAACGGAACTGTATTATTATGGGGGACTTTAACCATGGGCATATACAGTGGAAATCTCTACAGAGTATGGGGAGTGAGGACCACAAGTTTTTAGTTTTAGTACAAGATAGTTTCCTTTCTCAACATGTGCTAGAACCAACCAGGGGAGAGAATGTGTTAGACTTAGTTTTGTCCTCACAGAAAGAATTAGTTGACAATGTCAAGATATGTGACCCACTGGGGAGTAGTGATCACAACCAGATACATTTTACCATCAAAGTAAAATCAGAAAGGAATAGTAAAAAGCAGTATAGGAGAAATTTCCACAAAGGAAGGTATATGGACATGAGGAAATATTTAGCAAAGATAGACTGGAATAACACACTGAAGAATAAGACAGCAACCGAATGCTGGAATATCTTAAATAGTGAAATTAAGTGCATAGTCGATAAATTTGTATCTTTCAAAAAACAAGGGAAACGGTCTAAAAAGAAACACTTATCGAAAGAAGCCATTAGAAAAATTAAGTATAAACAAATGATGTGGAAGTCATATAGATGTACTGGAAATGATGAAGACTACAACATTTATAAAAAAGCACTTAATCAAGCTACAGCTGAAATTAGAAATTCAAAGAGAAGCTATGAAAAAAATTAGCTAGTAATATAAAACATGACAGTAAGAGTTTTTATGCGTATATTCGAAGCAAACAGAAAGTTCAGGATAAGGTCGGTCCTCTAGAAGATAGTGCTGGAAATACAATATCAGAGGGATTCTTAATGGCAGAAGACCTGAATGAGTATTTTAGTTCAGTATTTACCAGGGAAGATATTAGTTCACTGCCAGTACCAGAGGCTAAGTTCAAGGGGCAGATTCAGACTATTTAGGACAGTTAGTTGTAACCTCGGAAATGGTAGCTAAGAAAATAAGGGCTATGAAGGATAATAAATCACCTGGAGTGGACGGGATTCCGCCCAAACTACTATTGGAAATTATAGAACAAATTAGCGTACCGCTTGGAACAGTTTTCAATGTGTCATTAGAAGAGGGAGTGGTTCCTTTAAAATGGAAAGAGGCAAACATTATACCGTTATTTAAAAAAGGTTCGAGAAACAAGTCGGAGAACTATAGACCAGTGAGTTTAACATCAGTGATTTGCAAATTATTAGAAAGACTAATTAAAGATCACATGGTGGATTTTCTTGTTAAACATAACTTGATAAACCCATCTCAACATGGGTTTTAAAAGCGAGGTCATGCTTAACAAATATGTTATGTTTTTTGGAAGACATCACTAGGTGGGTAGATGAGGGATCACCAGTAGATATCATCTATTTAGATTTTCAAAAAGCTTTCGACAAAGTACCACATCAAAGATTACTCCTTAAGCTAAAGGCCCATGGCATAGGAAATGGTATAATAAACTGGATAGAAAAATGGCTGAATGACAGAAGACAACGTGTAGTAGTTGATGGGGAGGCTTCAAACTGGAAATCGGTATTGAGTGGGGTACCACAGGGATCAGTACTAGGACCTATATTATTCTTAATATATATCAACGATTTGGACGATGATATAACAAGCAAGGTGTTAAAATTTGCGGATGATACAAAAGTGTTTAGAAGGATTAAAAGTGATGGAGACAGACAGCATTTACAAGATGATCTTGATAGGTTGATCAAATGGTCTGAAAAGTGGCAAATGCTGTTCAATTTTGGGAAATGTAAATGCCTCCACACAGGTCATGGGAATGAAGAGGTAAAATATAAAATGGGGGGTACTGTTCTAAGTACTACTGTAAAAGAAAAGGACTTGGGGTTAACCATTAGTGCTGATATGAAGGTTTCAGAGCAGTGCGGAATTGCAGCGTCAAAGGGAAATCAAATCCTTGGATTAATTAGGCGAAATATAGCGTATAAGAAAAAAGAATTAATAGTACCGCTGTACAAAACAATAGTGAGGCCTCATTTAGAATATTGTATACAAGCATGGAGGCCATATCGCAAGAAGGACATAGATATGCTAGAAAGAGTACAGAGGAGAGCGACTAAAATGATGCCAAATCTGAGGGATCTTAGTTACGAAATACGCCTAAAAGAATGTGGTTTAACAACATTAGAGACCAGGAGATTGAGAGGAGATCACATAGAAGTGTTTAAAATATTGAATGGTTATGAAAATATTGATAGAAACATTTTTTTCTCAGTTAAGAAAAATAGAAGGACCAGAGGACATGAAGCTACATTAGTAAAGGAGCAGTGTAGATTAGATATAAGAAAGTTCTCATTCTCACAAAGGACTGTAAATGAATGGAACAGATTATCTCCTGATTGTGTTGGTGCTAGTAGCGTGAATATGTTTAAAAATAAAATCGACACACACCTTAAAAAGGCGGGATACATGTAGATAAAAAGTATTGGACTCTCGATAAGCCAAAAGGCTTCCTTGTCCACCTGCCATCCAGAGTAATTTTCTGGATGGCAATCTTGTTAAATCTTGTTAAATCTCTATATCAAAGTGATCGAAAACAATTCACGCATATCACTCCAAAACGGTATTTTTAAGTGCACTCTTTGCGCGGACGGATCCGCAATGTGGTCTTACGCCAAATTGATGTCCTGCATGTTACAAATCTTCACGAAGGCTAGATTGATAACAAGCTACACATATAACTAGATTAACCTCAAAGGGGAATGTATGGTACCCTTTCATCTCCGTCACGTAGGTTACAAGAAAATAGTACGTAAGTTATGAAGGTGGAAACTCATTCCTGTTTGATGTTTTATCTTGTCTAATGCAGTATTACATTCAGTATTCTCGAAACAAACATGTCCCATGTCAAAGTGATCGAAAACAATTCACGCATATCACTCCAAAACGGTATATTCAAGGGCACTCTTTGCGCGGACGGATCCGTAATGTGGTCTTTCCCCAAATTGATGTCCTGCATGTTACAAATCTTCATGAAGGCTAGACTGATATCAAACTACACATATAAATAGATTAACCTCAAAGGGGAATGTATGGTACCCTTTCATCTCCGTCACGTAAGTTACATGAAAATAGTACGTAAGTTATGGGAGTGGAAAATCATTCCTGTTTGTTGTTTTATCTTGTCTAATGCAGTAGTACATTCAGTATTCTCGAAACAAACATGTCCCATGTCAAAGGGATCGAAAAGAATTCACGCGTATCACTACAAAACGGTATTTTCAAGTGCACTCTTTGCGCGGACGGATCCGTAATGTGGTCTTACCCCAAATTGATGTCCTGCTTGTTACAAATCTTCACGAAGGCTAGATTGATATCAAGCTACACATATAACTAGATTAACCTGAAAGGGGAATGTATGGTACCCTTTCATCTCCGTCACGTAATTTACAAGAAAATAGAACGTAAGTTATGGGAGTGGAAACTCATTCCTGTTTGTTGTTTTATCTTGTCTAATGCAGTAGTACATTCAGTATTCTCGAAACAAACATGTCCCATGTAAAAGGGATTGAAAATAATTCACGCATATCACTCCAAAACGGTATTTTCATGTGCACTCTTTGCGCGGACGGATCCGTAATGTGGTCTTACCCCAAATTGATATCCTGCATGTTACAAATCTTCACGAAGGCTAGGTTGATGTCAAACTACACATATAATTAGATTAACCTCAAAGGGGAATGTATGGTACCTTTTCATCTCGGTCACGTAAATTACAAGAAAATAGTACGAAAGTTATGGGAGTGGAAAACCATTTCTGTTTGATGTTTTATCTTGTCTAATGCAGTAGTACATTCAGTATTCTCGAAACAAGCATGTCCCATGTCAAAGTGATCGAAAACAATTCACGCATATCACTCCAAAACGGTATTTTCAAGTGCACTCTTTGCGCGGACGGATCCGTAATGTGGTCTTACCCCAAATTGATGTCCTGCATGTTACAAATCTTCACGAAGGCTAGATTGGTAACAAGCTACACATATAACTAGATTAACCTCAAAGGGGAATGTATGGTACCCTTTCATCTCCGTCACGTAAGTTACATGAAAATAGTACGTAAGTTATGGGAGTGGAAAATAATTCCTGTTTGTTGTTTTATCTTGTCTAATGCAGTAGTACATTCAGTATTCTCGAAACAAACATGTCCCATGTCAAAGGGATCGAAAATAATTCACGCATATCACTCCAAAACGGTATTTTCAAGTGCACTCTTTGCGCGGACGGATCCGTAATGTGGTCTTACCCCAAATTGATGTCCTGCATGTTACAAATCTTCACGAAGGCTAGATTGATATCAAGCTACACATATAACTAGATTAACCTCAAAGGGGAATGTATGGTACCCTTTCATCTCCGTCACGTAAGTTACAAGAAAATAGTACGTAAGTTATGGGGTGGAAACCCATTCCTGTTTGATGTTTTATCTTGTCTAATGCAGTAGTACATTCAGTATTCTCGAAACAAACATGTCCCATGTCAAAGTGATCGAAAACAATTCACGCATATCACTCCAAAACGGTATTTTCAAGTGCACTCTTTGCGCGGACGGATCCGTAATGTGGTCTTACCCCAAATTGATATCATGCATGTTACAAATCTTCACGAAGGCTAGATTGATGTCAAACTACACATATAACTAGATTAACCTCAAAGGGGAATGTATGGTACCCTTTCATCTCCGTCACGTAAGTTACAAGAAAATAGTACGTAAGTTATGGGAGTGGAAACTGATTCCTGTTTGTTGTTTTATCTTGTCTAATGCAGTAGTACATTCAGTATTCTCGAAACAAACATGTCCCATGTCAAAGGGATCGAAAAGAATTCACGCATATCACTCGAAATCGGTATTTTGAAGTGCACTCTTTGCGCGGACGGATCCATAATGTGGTCTTACCCCAAATTGATGTCCTTCATGTTACAAATCTTCACGAAGGCTAGATTGATATCAAGCTACACATATAACTAGATTAACCTCAAAGGGGAATGTATGGTACCCTTTCATCTCCGTCACGTAAGTTACAAGAAAATAGTACGTAAGTTATGGGAGTGGAAACCCATTCCAGTTTGATGTTTTATCTTGTCTAACGCAGTAGTACATTCAGTATTCTCGAAACAAACATGTCCCATGTCAAAGTGATCGAAAACAATTCACGCATATCACTCCAAAACGGTATTTTCAAGTGCACTCTTTGCGCGGACGGATCCGTAATGTGGTCTTACCCCAAATTGATGTCCTGCATGTTACAAATCTTCACGAAGGCTAGATTGATAACAAGCTACACATATAACTAGATTAACCTCAAAGGGGAATGTATGGTACCCTTTCATCTCCGTCACGTAAGTTACAAGAAAATAGTACGTAAGTTATGAAGGTGGAAACTCATTCCTGTTTGATGTTTTTTCTTGTCTAATGCAGTATTACATTCAATATTCTCGAAACAAACATGTCCCATGTCAAAGTGATCGAAAACAATTCACGCATATCACTATAAAACGGTATATTCAAGGGCACTCTTTGCGCGGACGGATCCGTAATGTTGTCTTTCCCCAAATTGATGTCCTGCATGTTACAAATCTTCACGAAGGCTAGACTGATATCTGACTACACACATCAATAGATTATCCTCAAAGGGGAATGTATGGTACCCTTTCATCTCCGTCACGTAAGTTACAAGAAAATAGTACGTAAGTTATGGGAGTGGAAACTCATTCCTGTTTGATGTTTTATCTTGTCTAATGCAGTATTACATTCAGTATTCTCGAAACAAACATGTCCCATGTCAAAGTGATCAAAAGAAATTCACGCATATCACTCCAAAACGGTATATTCAAGGGCACTCTTTGCGCGGACGGATCCGTAATGTGGTCTTTCCCCAAATTGATGTCCTGCATGTTACAAATCTTCATGAAAGCTAGACTGATATCAAACTACACATATAAATAGATTAACCTCAAAGGGGAATGTATGGTACCCTTTCATCTCCGTCACGAAAGTTACATGAAAATAGTACGTAAGTTATGGGAGTGGAAAATCATTCCTGTTTGTTGTTTTATCTTGTCTTATGCAGTAGTACATTCAGTATTCTCGAAACAAACATGTCCCATGTCAAAGGGATCGAAAAGAATTCACGCGTATCACTACAAAACGGTATTTTGAAGTGCACTCTTTGCGCGGACGGATCCGTAATGTGGTCTTACCCCAAATTGATGTCCTGCTTGTTACAAATCTTCACGAAGGCTAGATTGATATCAAGCTACACATATAACTAGATGAACCTCAAAGGGGAATGTATGGTACCCTTTCATCTCCGTCACGTAAGTTACAAGAAAATAGTACGTAAGTTATGGAAGTGGAAACCCATTCCTGTTTGATGTTTTATCTTGTCTAATGCAGTAGTACATTCAGTATTCTCGAAACAAACATGTCCCATGTCAAAGTGATCGAAAACAATTCACGCATATCACTCGAAAACGGTATTTTGAAGTGCACTCTTTGCGCGGACGGATCCGTAATGTGGTCTTACCCCAAATTGATGTCCTGCATGTTACAAATCTTCACGAAGACTAGGTTGATAACAAGCTACACATATAACAAGATTAACCTCAAAGGGTAATGTATGGTACCCTTTCATCTCCGTTACGTAAGTTACAAGAAAATAGTACGTAAGTTATGAAGGTGGAAACTGATTCCTGTTTGATGTTTTATCTTGTCTAATGCAGTATTACATTCAGTATTCTCGAAACAAACATGTCCCATGGCAAAGTGATCGAAAACAATTCACGCATATCACTCCAAAACGGTATTTTCAAGTGCACTCATTGCGCGGACGGATCCTTAATGTGGTCTTACCCCAAATTGATGTCCTGCATGTTACAAATCTTCACGAAGGCTAGTTTGTTAACAAGCTACACATATAATTAGATTAACCTCAAAGGGGAATGTATGGTACCCTTTCATCTCCGTCACGTAAGTTACAAGAAAATAGTACGTAAGTTATGGGAGTGGAAACTCATTCCTGTTTGATGTTTTATCTTGTCTAATGCAGTATTACATTCAGTATTCTCGAAACAAACATGTCCCATGTCAAAGTGATCGAAAAAAATTCACGCATATCACTCCAAAACGGTATATTCAAGGGCACTCTTTGCGCGGACGGATCCGTAATGTGGTCTTTCCCCAAATTGATGTCCTGCATGTTACAAATCTTCATGAAGGCTAGACTGATATCAAACTACACATATAAATAGATTAACCTCAAAGGGGAATGTATGGTACCCTTTCATCTCCGTCAAGTAAGTTACATGAAAATAGTACGTAAGTTATGGGAGTGGGAAATCATTACTGTTTGTTGTTTTATTTTGTCTAATGCAGTAGTACATTCAGTATTCTCGAAACAAACATGTCCCATGTCAAAGGGATCGAAAAGAATTCACGCGTATCACTACAAAACGGTATTTTCAAGTGCACTCTTTGCGCGGACGGATCCGTAATGTGGTCTTACCCCAAATTGATGTCCTGCTTGTTACAAATCTTCACGAAGGCTAGATTGATATCAAGCTACACATATAACTAGATGAACCTCAAAGGGGAATGTATGGTACCCTTTCATCTCCGTCACGTAAGTTACAAGAAAATAGTACGTAAGTTATGGAAGTGGAAACCCATTCCTGTTTGATGTTTTATCTTGTCTAATGCAGTAGTACATTCAGTATTCTCGAAACAAACATGTCCCATGTCAAAGTGATCGAAAACAATTCACGCATATCACTCCAAAACGGTATTTTCAAGTGCACTCTTTGCGCGGACGGATCCGTAATGTGGTCTTACCCCAAATTGATATCCTGCATGTTACAAATCTTCACGAAGGCTAGATTGATGTCAAACTACACATATAACTAGATTAACCTCAAAGGGGAATGTATGGTACCCTTTCATCTCCGTCACGTAAGTTACAAGAAAATAGTACGTAAGTTATGGGAGTGGAAACTGATTCCTGTTTGTTGTTTTATCTTGTCTAATGCAGTAGTACATTCAGTATTCTCGAAACAAACATGTCCCATGTCAAAGGGATCGAAAAGAATTCACGCATATCACTCGAAATCGGTATTTTGAAGTGCACTCTTTGCGCGGACGGATCCATAATGTGGTCTTACCCCAAATTGATGTACTTCATGTTACAAATCTTCACGAAGGCTAGATTGATATCAAGCTACACATATAACTAGATTAACCTCAAAGGGGAATGTATGGTACCCTTTCATCTCCGTCACGTAAGTTACAAGAAAATATTACGTAAGTTATGAGAGTGGAAACCCATTCCAGTTTGATGTTTTATCTTGTCTAACGCAGTAGTACATTCAGTATTCTCGAAACAAACATGTCCCATGTCAAAGTGATCGAAAACAATTCACGCATATCACTCCAAAACGGTATTTTCAAGTGCACTCTTTGCGCGGACGGATCCGTAATGTGGTCTTACCCCAAATTGATGTTCTGCATGTTACAAATATTCACGAAGGCTAGATTGATAACAAGCTACACATATAACTAGATTAACCTCAAAGGGGAATGTATGGTACCCTTTCATCTCCGTCACGTAAGTTACAAGAAAATAGTACGTAAGTTATGAAGGTGGAAACTCATTCCTGTTTGATGTTTTTTCTTGTCTAATGCAGTATTACATTCAATATTCTCGAAACAAACATGTCCCATGTCAAAGTGATCGAAAACAATTCACGCATATCACTATAAAACGGTATATTCAAGGGCACTCTTTGCGCGGACGGATCCGTAATGTTGTCTTTCCCCAAATTGATGTCCTGCATGTTACAAATCTTCACGAAGGCTAGACTGATATCTGACTACACACATCAATAGATTATCCTCAAAAGGGAATGTATGGTACCCTTTCATCTCCGTCACGTAAGTTACAAGAAAATAGTACGTAAGTTATGGGAGTGGAAACTCATTCCTGTTTGATGTTTTATCTTGTCTAATGCAGTATTACATTCAGTATTCTCGAAACAAACATGTCCCATGTCAAAGTGATCGAAAAAAATTCACGCATATCACTCCAAAACGGTATATTCAAGGGCACTCTTTGCGCGGACGGATCCGTAATGTGGTCTTTCCCCAAATTGATGTCCTGCATGTTACAAATCTTCATGAAGGCTAGACTAATATCAAACTACACATATAAATAGATTAACCTCAAAGGGGAATGTATGGTACCCTTTCATCTCCGTCACGTAAGTTACATGAAAATAGTACGTAAGTTATGGGAGTGGAAAATCATTCCTGTTTGTTGTTTTATCTTGTCTAATGCAGTAGTACATTCAGTATTCTCGAAACAAACATGTCCCATGTCAAAGGGATCGAAAAGAATTCACGCGTATCACTACAAAACGGTATTTTCAAGTGCACTCTTTGCGCGGACGGATCCGTAATGTGGTCTTACCCCAAATTGATGTCCTGCTTGTTACAAATCTTCACGAAGGCTAGATTGATATTAAGCTACACATATAACTAGATGAACCTAAAAGGGGAATGTATGGTACCCTTTCATCTCCGTCACGTAAGTTACAAGAACATAGTACGTAAGTTATGGAAGTGGAAACCCATTCCTGTTTGATGTTTTATATTGTCTAATGCAGTAGTACATTCAGTATTCTCGAAACAAACATGTCCCATGTCAAAGTGATCGAAAACAATTCACACATATCACTCGAAAACGGTATTTTCAAGTGCACTCTTTGCGCGGACGGATCCGTAATGTGGTCTTACCCCAAATTGATGTCCTGCATGTTACAAATCTTCACGAAGACTAGGTTGATAACAAGCTACACATATAACAAGATTAACCTCAAAGGGGAATGTATGGTACCCTTTCATCTCCGTTACGTAAGTTACAAGAAAATAGTACGTAAGTTATGAAGGTGGAAACTGATTCCTGTTTGATGTTTTATCTTGTCTAATGCAGTAGTACATTCAGTATTCTCGAAACAAACATGTCCTATGTCAAAGTGATCGAAAACAATTCACGCATATCACTCCAAAACGGTATATTCAAGGGCACTCTTTGCGCGGACGGATCCGTAATGTTGTCTTTCCCCAAATTGATGTCCTGAATGTTACAAATCTTCACGAAGGCTAGACTGATATCAAACTACACATATCAATAGATTAACCTCAAAGGGGAATGTATGGTACCCTTTCATCTCCGTCACGTAAGTTACATGAAAATAGTACGTAAGTTATGGGAGTGGAAAATCATTCCTGTTTGTTGTTTTATCTTGTCTAATGCAGTAGTACATTCATTATTCTCGAAACAAACATGTCCCATGTGAAAGTGATCGAAAACAATTCACGCATATCACTCCAAAACGGTATTTTCAAGTGCACTCTTTGTGCGGACGGATCCGTAATGTGCTCTTACCCCAAATTGATATCCTGCATGTTACAAATCTTCACGAAGGCTAGATTGATGTCAAGCTACACATATAACTAGATTAACCTCAAAGGGGAATGTATGGTACCCTTTCATCTCCGTCACGTAAGTTACATGAAAATAGTACGTAAGTTACGGGAGTGGAAACTGATTCCTGTTTGTTGTTTTATCTTGTCTAATGCAGTAGTACATTCAGTATTCTCGAAACAAACATGTCCCATGTCAAAGGGATCGAAAAGAATTCACGCATATCACTCCAAATCGGTATTTTTAAGTGCACTCTTTGCGCGGACGGATCCGTAATGTGGTCTTACCCCAAATTGATGTCCTGCATGTTACAAATTATCACGAAGGATAGATTGATATCTAGCTACACATATAACTATATTAACCTCAAAGGGGAATGTATGGTACCCTTTCATCTCCGTCACGTAAGTTACAACAAAATAGTACGTAAGTTATGGGAGTGGAAACTCATTCCTGTTTGATGTTTTATCTTGTCTAATGCAGTAGTACATTCAGTATTCTCGAAACAAACATGTCCCATGTCAAATTGATCGAAAACAATTCACGCATATCACTCCAAAACGGTATTTTCAAGTGCACTCATTGCGCGGACGGATCCTTAATGTGGTCTTACCCCAAATTGATGTCCTGCATGTTACAAATCTTCACGAAGGCTAGATTGATAACAAGCTACACATATAATTAGATTAACCTCAAAGGGGAATGTATGGTACCCTTTCATCTCCGTCACGTAAGTTACAAGAAAATAGTACGTAAGTTATGGGAGTGGAAACTCATTCCTGTTTGATGTTTTATCTTGTCTAATGCAGTATTACATTCAGTATTCTCGAAACAAACATGTCCCATGTCAAAGTGATAAAAAAAAATTCACGCATATCACTCCAAAACGGTATATTCAAGGGCACTCTTTGTGCGGACGGATCCGTAATGTGGTCTATCCCCAAATTGATGTTCTGCATGTTACAAATCTTCATGAAGGCTAGATTGATATCAAACTACACATATAAATAGATTAACCTCAAAGGGGAATGTATGGTACCCTTTCATCTCCGTCACGTAAGTTACATGAAAATAGTACGTAGGTTATGGGAGTGGAAAATCATTCCTGTTTGTTGTTTTATCTTGTCTTATGCAGTAGTACATTCAGTATTCTCGAAACAAACATGTCCCATGTCAAAGGGATCGAAAAGAATTCACGCGTATCACTACAAAACGGTGTTTTCAAGTGCACTCTTTGCGCGGACGGATCCGTAATGTGGTCTTACCCCAAATTGATGTCCTGCTTGTTACAAATCTTCACGAAGGCTAGATTGATATCAAGCTACACATATAACTAGATGAATCTCAAAGGGGAATGTATGGTACCCTTTCATCTCCGTCACGTAAGTTACAAGAAAATAGTACGTAAGTTATGGAAGTGGAAACCCATTCCTGTTTGATGTTTTATCTTGTCTAATGCAGTAGTACATTCAGTATTCTCGAAACAAACATGTCCCATGTCAAAGTGATCGAAAACAATTCACGCATATCACTCCAAAACGGTATTTTCAAGTGCACTCTTTGCGCGGACGGATCCGTAATGTGGTCTTACCCCAAATTGATATCATGCATGTTACAAATCTTCACGAAGGCTAGATTGATGTCAAACTACACATATAACTAGATCAATCTCAAAGGGGAACGTATGGTACCCTTTCATCTCCGTCACGTAAGTTACAAGAAAATAGTACGTAAGTTATGGGAGTGGAAACTGATTCCTGTTTGTTGTTTTATCTTGTCTAATGCAGTAGTACATTCAGTATTCTCGAAACAAACATGTCCCATGTCAAAGGGATCGAAAAGAATTCACGCATATCACTCGAAATCGGTATTTTGAAGTGCACTCTTTGCGCGGACGGATCCATAATGTGGTCTTACCCCAAATTGATGTCCTTCATGTTACAAATCTTCACGAAGGCTAGATTGATATCAAGCTACACATATAACTAGATTAACCTCAAAGGGGAATGTATGGTACCCTTTCATCTCCGTCACGTAAGTTACAAGAAAATAGTACGTAAGTTATGAAGGTGGAAACTCATTCCTGTTTGATGTTTTTTCTTGTCTAATGCAGTATTACATTCAATATTCTCGAAACAAACATGTCCCATGTCAAAGTGATCGAAAACAATTCACGCATATCACTATAAAACGGTATATTCAAGGGCACTCTTTGCGCGGACGGATCCATAATGTTGTCTTTCCCCAAATTGATGTCCTGCATGTTACAAATCTTCACGAAGGCTAGACTGATATCTGACTACACACATCAATAGATTATCCTCAAAGGGGAATGTATGGTACCCTTTCATCTCCGTCACGTAAGTTACAAGAAAATAGTACGTAAGTTATGCGTGTGGAAACTCTTTCCTGTTTGATGTTTTATCTTGTCTAATGCAGTAGTACATTCAGTATTCTCGAAACAAACATGTCCCATGTCAAAGTGAT
>JAHLWY010001780.1:0-15205 GCA_020002185.1 Paraescarpia echinospica
AACAAGAACACACACAAATATGTGTAGACACAAGCAAACAAGAACACACACAATTATGTGTAGACACAAGCAAACAAGAACACACACAATTATGTGTAGACACAAGCAAACAAGAACACACACAATTATGTGTAGACACAAGCAAACAAGAACTCACACAATTATATGTAGACACAAGCAAACAAGAACACACACAATTATGTGTAGACACAAGCAAACAAGAACACACACAATTATGTGTAGACACAAGCAAACAAGAACACGCACAATTATGTGTAGACACAAGCAAACAAGAACTCACACAATTATGTGTAGACACAAGCAAACAAGAACACACACAATTATGTGTAGACACAAGCAAACAAGAACACACACAATTATGTGTAGACACAAGCAAACAAGAACACACACAATTATGTGTAGACACAAGCAAACAAGAACACACACAATTATGTGTAGACACAAGCAAACAAGAACACACACAATTATGTGTAGACACAAGCAAACAAGAACACACACAATTATGTGTAGACACAAGCAAACAAGAACACACACAATTATGTGTAGACACAAGCAAACAAGAACACACACAATTATGTGTAGACACAAGCAAACAAGAACACACACAATTATGTGTAGACACAAGCAAACAAGAACACACACAATTATGTGTAGACACAAGCAAACAAGAACACACACAATCACACATGAGAGTGTACGCTCGTATAGACCCATCCGCGCACACGCACACGCGCACACGCGCACACGCGCACACGCGCACACGCGCACACACGTGGAGTCTCGTGCGCGCACAAGCGCACATGCACGCACACACTCACTCAATGCACGCTCGTGCTCACGCACGCACACACACCATACAAAGGCGCCCGCACGCACGCACGCTGGCATGCAAACTATGAAATACTACACACTTACGTACACCCTGATACGCATCCGCACACAGGCAAGCACATGCACATACGCATGCGTACTCGCACATGTTCACAAACACACACACGCACACCCACACGCACATACACACACTTTTACGCGCGCACACACGCACACGTGCACACGCGCACACGCGCACACGCAAACACACGCACACACGCAAACACGCACACACACGCACACACTAGATACATTTCACCATAATTATTATAAAATCATTCAAAATGAACCTTTTTTTTCCCAATTTTAATTAAATAAACTCCCAAAATAGTGTCCTGATGTTCAACTAATTTTTAACCTCCTCCGTCACCCTGTTCAAGGCCCCTTTAGTTAGCGCTTTTCTGTACATTTTCTGCATAGTTTCTTGTAACATCGCAGGTAGCACTACTAGGATTTAGCATGGCGCGTATCTATGCGGGTTGGTGTTTCGGGCCGTACCTAAAATCGCAATCGCGGAATTTAATATATCTTTATATCACCGTAAAGACAATAATCTACAAATGTGTCGCTGGATGCACACAAGATTTTGTTTCTTTTATGAGTTATTGCCGTTTGAAAATTGCGAATATTCAAGCTTGCAATGGGGTTTAATATTTTTTGATACCATAGTAATGGTAATAACCGTATCTACAAATATGCCGCTGGGTGTACCCATGATTTTTTTTTAGTTTTTGCATCATTGCCGTTTGGACATCATAAATGCTTAATCCTGGAATGTATACGCGGTAGCGGATATAATGCAATATTGAACATTCGCAATGTTCAAACGGCAATAACTCACAAAGCTAAGACAATTCTTGTGTACATCCAGCGACAAACTTGTAGATAAGATTGTTATATTTACGGTGATATAAAAATATAAAATTCCGCCATTACAATGCCATGTACAGGATGAAACAACAGGCCGCATCGCACAATCATCAGATAATCTTTCATTCATTCATTCACAGGCCTTTGTGAAAATGAGAACTTTCTTACGTCTAATCTACACTGCTCCTTTACTAATGTAACTTCATGTCCTCTAGTCTTTCTATCTTTCTTAACTGAAAAAAACATATTTCTATCAATATTTTCATAACCATTCAATATTTTAAACACTTCTATCTGATCACCTCTCAATCTCCTGGTCTCTAGTGTTGTTAAACCACATTCTTTTAGGCGTTTTTCATAACTAAGATCCCTCAGTTTTGGTATCATTTTAGTCGCTCTCCTCTGTACTCTTTCTAGCATATCTATGTCCTTCTTGCGGTATGGCCTCCACGCTTGTATACAATATTCTAAATGAGGCCTAACTATTGTTTTGTACAGCGGTATTATTAGTTCTTTTTCTTTATATGCTATATTTCGCCTAATCAATCCAAGGATTTGATTTCCTTTTGAAGCTGCAATTCCACACTGCTCTGAAACCTTCATGTCAGCACTAATTGTCAGCCCTAAGTCTTTTTCTTTTACAGTAGTATTAGTACAGTTCCCCCCATTGTATATTCTACATATTCGTTCCCATGTCCTGTGTGAAGGCATTTACATTTCCCAAAATTGAACAACATTTGCCACTTTTCAGACCATTTGATCAACCTGTCAAGATCATCTTGTAAATGCTGTCTATCTCCATCACTTTTAATCCTTCTAAACACTTTTGTATCATCTGCAAATTTCAACACCTTGCTAGCTATATCATCGTCCAAATCGTTTATATATATTAAGAATAATATAGGTCCCAGTACTGATCCCTGTGGAACCCCACTCAAAACTGATTTCCAGTTTGAAGCCTCCTCATCAACAACTACCCGTTGTCTTCTGTCAATCAGCCATTTTTCTATCCAGTTAATTATACCATTTCCTATGCCATGGACCTTTAGTTTAAGCAGTAATCTCTGATGTGGCACTTTGTCGAAAGCTTTTTGAAAATCTAAGTAGATGATATCTACTGGTGATCCATCATCTACCCACATAGTGATATCTTCCAAAAAACATAACATATTTGTTAAGCTTTTAGAAACCCATGTTGAGATGGGTTTATCAAGTTATGTTTAACAAGAAAATCCACCATGTGATCTTTAATTAGGCTTTCTAATAATTTACAAATCACCGATGTTAAACTAACTAGTCTATAATTATTTGACTTGTTTCTCGAACCTTTTTTGAATAACGGTATAATGTTTGCTTCTTTCCATTCTAAAGGAACAACTTCCTCTTCTAATGGCAAGTTTAAAACTGTTACAAGTGGTATGCTAATTTGTTCTTTCTGGGGTTACAATTAACTGTCTTAAATAGTCTGATTCTGCCCCCTTGAACTTAGCCTCTGGTACTGGCAGTGAACTAGTGTCTTCTCTGATAAACACTGAACTAAAATACTCATTCAGGTCTTCTGCCATCAAGAATCCTTCTGGTATTATATTTCCAGCACTATCTTCTAGAGGACCGACCTTATCCTGAACTTTCTGTTTGCTTCGAACATACGCATAAACACTCTTGCTGTCATCTTTTATATTACAAGCTAATTTATGTTCATAGCTTCTCTTTGAATTTCTAATTTCAGCTGTAGCTTGGTTTAGTGCTTCTTTATAAATGTTGTAGTCTTCGTCATTTCCAGTACGTCTATATGACTTCCACATCATTTGTTTATACTTAATTTCTCTAATGGCTTCTTTCGATAAGTGTTTCATTTTGGACCGTTTCCCGTGTTTTTATTCTTTAGTGTGTTATTCCAGTCTATTTTTGCTAAATAGACTGGAATAACACATTGAAGAATAAGACAGTTTACGTATATGAAGTTTCAAAGACATTACGTATATGAAGTTTCAAAGACATTCTTTAGCATTACCTTACCTTTGTAGTTAGGTCTGAGACGTTTATCATAGCCGTTCAGTAGCGAATCCAACAACTGCGACACGTTGGCGCTCTCTCCAATGTAGATGTCTTTTATCGGCGCGGATCGTCGCCCTTTCGTACTACAAACACCACCAGATCATCAGATCACCTAAACGTGACATTACTTATCATAGTATAATGCACGTTTTCCCTCATTACATAATTAATATACCCCTAAGACGTGTGAATCAACATTAGGGACGAACGACACCGTCAAATTCAGGCGCTCCGTTTATTTATGTACAGTGATTTTCTGCGACCACAACGGGGTGTGCTGACAGGCGACTAACGAACTTCGCTAACAGAAAATTTGACTTGTATAGCTAGAGTGGTCTTTTTTTGAGAAAACGAGACGGTTCTCAATCCAGATGCATCGACGGGGGGAGACCAGATGGGATTGTCCGTTAGCGATAATAATTGCATTCAGGTTGAGACGGCGCCAGTGGTTGGGCTATCGAGGTGGTGGTGGACGAGGTGTAGGTGGTAGTTCGTGATGTCATCTTTGTTATTGTTACGGCAATCATGAAAACTGCTATTAAAGGGAGCCAGTCAGTCGGAATTAGCAGTAATTTGCAATAGGAAGTATGTGGTGTTGAACGTGGGAAAATGGGAAATCGTTAAACGTCAAGGGGTTTGCAATTACCTCACCCCGACTCGGCTAAATTGCCAATAAAGCTTGGTTTGAAACTGTATATTTGCTTACTATTTAAAAATGCTCCGGGGTCGTACCTTCCAAGTTGCTTACTAAACACAATTTAGCGGGAAGTATACCCAGGGCGCAGATACCACCATTACTCCCACCCTTGGAGCAACAAACCCAAGGCATCAGATACCACTATTACTCCCACCCATGGAGCAACAAACCCAAGGCATCAGATACCACCATTACTCCCACCTTTGGAGCAACAAACCCAAGGCATCAGATACCACTATTACTCCCACCCATGGAGCAACAAACCCAAGGCATCAGATACCACTAATACTCCCACCCATGGAGCAACAAACCCAAGGCATCAGATACCACCATTACTCCCACCCATGGAGAAACAAACCCTGGGCATCAGATACCAACATTACTCCCACCCATGGAGCAACACACCCTGTGCATCAGATACCACCATTACTCCCACTCATGGAGCAACAAAACCAAGGCATCATATACCACGATTACTCCCACCCATGGAGCAACAAATCCAAGGCATCATATACCACCATTACTCCCTCCCATGGAGCAACAAACCAAAGGCATCAGATACCACCATTAATCCCACCCATGGAGCAACAAACCCTGGGCATCAGATATAAACATTTCTCCCACCCATGGAGCCTCAAACCCAAAGCATCAGATAACTCCATTACTCCCACCCATGGAGCAACAAACCCAAGGCATCAGATACCACCATTACTCCCACCCATGGAGCAACAAACCCAGGGCATCAGATACTAACATTACGCCCACCCATGGAGCAACAAACCGAGGGCATTAGATACCACCATTACTCCCACCCATGGAGCAAAAAAACCGAGGCGTCAGATACAAACATTACTCCCACCCATGGTGCAACAAACCCAAGGCATCAGACACCTCCATTACTCCCACCCATGGAGCAACAAACCCAAGGCATCAGATACCACCATTAATCCCACCCATGGAGCAACAAACCCTGGGCATCATATATAAACATTACACCCACCCATGGAGCAACAAACCCAGGACATCAGATACCACCATTACTCCCACCCATGGAGCAACAAACCCAGGGCATCAGATAACACCATTACTCCCACCCATGGAGCAACAAACCCAGGGCATCAGATACCAACATTACTCCCACCCATGGAGCAACAAACCGAGGGCATTAGATACCACCATTACTCCCACCCATGGAGCAACAAACCCAAGGCATCAGATACCACCATTACTCCCACACATGGAGCAACAAACCCAGGGCATCAGATACCAATTTTATTCCCACCCAAGGAGCAACAAACCCAGGACATCAGATACCACCATTAGTCCCACCCATGGAGCAAAAAATACAAGGAATCAGATACCACCATTAATCCCACCCATGGAGCAACAAACCCAGGGCATCATATATAAACATTACACCCACCCATGGAGCAACATACCCTGGGTATCAGATACAACCATTACTCCCACCCATGGAGCAACAAACCCAAGGCATCAGATACCAATTTTATTCCCACCCAAGGAGCAACAAACCCAGGGCATCAGATACCACCATTAGTCCCACCCATGGAGCAAAAAATACAAGGAATCAGATACCACCATTAATCCCACCCATGGAGCAACAAACCCAGGGCATCATATATAAACATTACACCCACCCATGGAGCAACATACCATGGGTATCAGATACAACCATTACTCCCACCCATGGAGCAACAAACCCTAGGCATCAGATACCAATTTTATTCCCACCCAAGGAGCAACAAACCCAGGGCATCAGATACCACCATTAGTCCCACCCATGGAACAAAAAATACAAGGAATCAGATACCACCATTACTCCCACCCATAGACCAACAAACCCAGGGCATCAGATACCACCATTATTCCCACCCATGGAGCAACAAACCCTGGACATCAGATATAAACAATACTCCCACCCATGGAGCAACAAAACCAAAGCATCAGATACCTCCATTACTCCCACCCATGGAGCAAAAAACCAAGTCATCAGATGCCACCATTACTCCCACCCATGAAGCAACAAACCCTGGGCAACATATACCAACTTTACTCCCACCCATGGAGCATCAAACACTGGGCATCAGATACCACCATTACTCCCACCCACGGAGAAACAAACCCAGGACATCAGATACCACCATTACTCCCACCCATGGAGCAACAAACCCAGGGCATCATATAACACCATTACTCCCACCCATGGAGCAACAAACCCAGGGCATCAGATACCAACATTACTCCCACCCATGGAGCAACAAACCGAGGGCATTATATACCATCATTACTCCCATCCATGGAGCAACAAACCCAAGGCATCAGATACCACCATTACTCCCACCCACGGAGCAACAAACCCAAGGCATCAGATACCACCATTACTCCCACCCATGGAGCAACAAACCCAGGGCATCAGATACCAACATTACTCCACCCATGGAGCAACAAACCGAGGGCATTAGATACCACCATTACTCCCACCCATGCAGCAACAAAGCCAAACCATCAGATACCACCATTACTCCCACCCACGGAGCAACAAACCCAAGGCATCAGATACCACCATTACTCCCACACATGGAGCAACAAACCCTGGGCATCATATACCACCGTTACTCCCACCCATGGAGCAACAAACCCAAGGCATCAGATACCAATTTTATTCCCACCCAAGGAGCAACAAACCCAGGGCATCAGATACCACCATTAGTCCAACCCATGGAGCAAAAAATACAAGGAATCAGATACCACCATTAATCCCACCCATGGAGCAACAAACCCTGGGCATCATATATAAACATTACACCCACCCATGGAGCAACATACCATGGGTATGAGATACAACCATTACTCCCACCCATGGAGCAACAAACCCAAGGCATCAGATACCAATTTTATTCCCACCCAAGGAGCAACAAACCCAGGGCATCAGATACCACCATTAGTCCCACCCATGGAGCAAAAAATACAAGGAATCAGATACCACCATTACTCCCACCCATAGAACAACTAACCCAGGGCATCAGATACCACCATTACTCCCACCCATGGAGCAACAAACCCAGGACATCAGATATAAACAATACTCCCACCCATGGAGCAACAAAACCAAGGCATCAGATAACTCCATTACTCCCACCCATGGAGCAAGAATCCCAAGGCATCATATTCCACCATTACTCCCACCCATGGAGCAAAAAACCCTGGGCAACATATACCAACTTTACTCCCACCCATGGAGCATCAAACACTGGGCATCAGATACCACCATTACTCCCACCCATGGAGCAACAAACCCAGGGCATCAGATAACACCATTACTCCCACCCATGGAGCAACAAACCCAGGGCATCAGATACCAACATTACTCCCACCCATGGAGCAACAAACCGAGGGCATTAGATACCACCATTACTCCCACCCATGCAGCAACAAAGCCAAACCATCAGATACCACCATTACTCCCACCCACGGAGCAACAAACCCAAGGCATCAGATACCACCATTACTCCCACACATGGAGCAACAAACCCAGGACATCTGATACCACCATTACTCCCACCCACGGAGCAACAAACCCAAGGCATCAGATACCACCATTACTCCCACACATGGAGCAACAAACCCTGGGCATCATATACCACCGTTACTCCCACCCATGGAGCAACAAACCCAAGGCATCAGATACCAATTTTATTCCCACCCAAGGAGCAACAAACCCAGGGCATCAGATACCACCATTAGTCCCACCCATGGAGCAAAAAACACAAGGAATCAGATACCACCATTAATCCCACCCATGGAGCAACAAACCCTGGGCATCATATATAAACATTACACCCACCCATGGAGCAACATACCATGGGTATCAGATACAACCATTACTCCCACCCATGGAGCAACAAACCCAAGGCATCACATACCAGTTTTATTCCCACCCAAGGAGCAACAAACCCAGGGCATCAGATACCACCATTAGTCCCACCCATGGAGCAAAAAATACAAGGAATCAGATACCACCATTACTCTCACCCATAGACCAACAAACCCAGGGCATCAGATACCACCATTACTCCCACCCATGGAGCAACAAACCCTGGACATCAGATATAAACAATACTCCCACCCATGGATCAACAAAACCAAGACATCAGATACCTCCATTACTCCCGCCCATGGAGCAAGAAACCCAAGGCATCAGATACCACCATTACTCCCACCCATGGAGCAACAAACCCTGGGCAACATATACCAACTTTACTCCCACCCATGGAGCATCAAACACTGGGCATCAGATAACACCATTACTCCCACCCATGGTGCAACAAACCCAGGGCATCAGATACCAACATTACTCCCACCCATGGAGCAACAAACCCAGGGCATCAGATACCACCATTAGTCCCACCCATGGAGCAAAAAATACAAGGAATCAGATACCACCATTAATCCCACCCATGGAGCAACAAACCCTGGGCATCATATATAAACATTACACCCACCCATGGAGCAACATACCATGGGTATCAGATACAACCATTACTCCCACCCATGGAGCAACAAACCCAAGGCATCAGATACCAATTTTATTCCCACCCAAGGAGCAACAAACCCAGGGCATCAGATACCACCATTAGTCCCACCCATGGAGCAAAAAATACAAGGAATCAGATACCACCATTACTCTCACCCATAGACCAACAAACCCAGGGCATCAGATACCACCATTACTCCCACCCATGGAGCAACAAACCCTGGACATCAGATATAAACAATACTCCCACCCATGGATCAACAAAACCAAGGCATCAGATACCTCCATTACTCCCGCCCATGGAGCAAGAAACCCAAGGCATCAGATACCACCATTACTCCCACCCATGGAGCAACAAACCCTGGGCAACATATACCAACTTTACTCCCACCCATGGAGCATCAAACACTGGGCATCAGATACCACCATTACTCCAACCCACGGAGAAACAAACCCAGGACATCAGATACCACCATTACTCCCACCCATGGAGCAACAAACCCAGGGCATCATATAACACCATTACTCCCACCCATGGAGCAACAAACCCAGGGCATCAGATACCAACATTACTCCCACCCATGGAGCAACAAACCGAGGGCATTATATACCATCATTACTCCCATCCATGGAGCAACAAACCCAAGGCATCAGATACCACCATTACTCCCACCCACGGAGCAACAAACCCAAGGCATCAGATACCACCATTACTCCCACCCATGGAGCAACAAACCCAGGGCATCAGATACCAACATTACTCCCACCCATGGAGCAACAAACCGAGGGCATTAGATACCACCATTACTCCCACCCATGCAGCAACAAAACCAAACCATCAGATACCACCATTACTCCCACCCACGGAGCAACAAACCCAAGGCATCAGATACCACCATTACTCCCACACATGGAGCAACAAACCCTGGGCATCATATACCACCGTTACTCCCACCCATGGAGCAACAAACCCAAGGCATCAGATACCAATTTTATTCCCACCCAAGGTGCAACAAACCCAGGGCATCAGATACCACCATTAATCCCACCCATGGAGCAAAAAATACAAGGAATCAGATACCACCATTAATCCCACCCATGGAGCAACAAACCCTGGGCATCATATATAAACATTACACCCACCCATGGAGCAACATACCATGGGTATCAGGTACAACCATTACTCCCACCCATGGAGCAACAAACCCAAGGCATCAGATACCAATTTTATTCCCACCCAAGGAGCAACAAACCCAGGGCATCAGATACCACCATTAGTCCCACCCATGGAGCAAAAAAAAAAGGAATCAGATACCACCATTACTCTCACCCATAGACCAACAAACCCAGGGCATCAGATACCACCATTACTCCCACCCATGGAGCAACAAACCCTGGACATCAGATATAAACAATACTCCCACCCATGGATCAACAAAACCAAGACATCAGATACCTCCATTACTCCCGCCCATGGAGCAAGAAACCCAAGGCATCAGATACCACCATTACTCCCACCCATGGAGCAACAAACCCTGGGCAACATATACCAACTTTACTCCACCCATGGAGCATCAAACACTGGGCATCAGATAACACCATTACTCCCACCCATGGTGCAACAAACCCAGGGCATCAGATACCAACATTACTCCCACCCATGGAGCAACAAACCCAGGGCATCAGATACCACCATTAGTCCCACCCATGGAGCAAAAAATACAAGGAATCAGATACCACCATTAATCCCACCCATGGAGCAACAAACCCTGGGCATCATATATAAACATTACACCCACCCATGGAGCAACATACCATGGGTATCAGATACAACCATTACTCCCACCCATGGAGCAACAAACCCAAGGCATCAGATACCAATTTTATTCCCACCCAAGGAGCAACAAACCCAGGGCATCAGATACCACCATTAGTCCCACCCATGGAGCAAAAAATACAAGGAATCAGATACCACCATTACTCTCACCCATAGACCAACAAACCCAGGGCATCAGATACCACCATTACTCCCACCCATGGAGCAATAAACCCTGGACATCAGATATAAACAATACTCCCACCCATGGATCAACAAAACCAAGGCATCAGATACCCCCATTACTCCCGCCCATGGAGCAAGAAACCCAAGGCATCAGATACCACCATTACTCCCACCCATGGAGCAACAAACCCTGGGCAACATATACCAACTTTACTCCCACCCATGGAGCATCAAACACTGGGCATCAGATACCACCATTACTCCAACCCACGGAGAAACAAACCCAGGACATCAGATACCACCATTACTCCCACCCATGGAGCAACAAACCCAGGGCATCATATAACACCATTACTCCCACCCATGGAGCAACAAACCCAGGGCATCAGATACCAACATTACTCCCACCCATGGAGCAACAAACCGAGGGCATTATATACCATCATTACTCCCATCCATGGAGCAACAAACCCAAGGCATCAGATACCACCATTACTCCCACCCACGGAGCAACAAACCCAAGGCATCAGATACCACCATTACTCCCACCCATGGAGCAACAAACCCAGGGCATCAGATACCAACATTACTCCCACCCATGGAGCAACAAACCGAGGGCATTAGATACCACCATTACTCCCACCCATGCAGCAACAAAACCAAACCATCAGATACCACCATTACTCCCACCCACGGAGCAACAAACCCAAGGCATCAGATACCACCATTACTCCCACCCATGGAGCAACAAACCCTGGGCATCATATACCACCGTTACTCCCACCCATGGAGCAACAAACCCAAGGCATCAGATACCAATTTTATTCCCACCCAAGGAGCAACAAACCCAGAGCATCAGATACCACCATTAGTCCCACCCATGGAGCAAAAAATACAAGGAATCAAATACCACCATTAATCCCACCCATGGAGCAACAAACCATGGGCATCATATATAAACATTACACCCACCCATGGAGCAACATACCATGGGTATCAGATACAACCATTACTCCCACCCATGGAGCAACAAACCCAAGGCATCACATACCAGTTTTATTCCCACCCAAGGAGCAACAAACCCAGGGCATCAGATACCACCATTAGTCCCACCCATGGAGCAAAAAATACAAGGAATCAGATACCACCATTACTCTCACCCATAGACCAACAAACCCAGGGCATCAGATACCACCATTACTCCCACCCATGGAGCAACAAACCCTGGACATCAGATATAAACAATACTCCCACCCATGGATCAACAAAACCAAGACATCAGATACCTCCATTACTCCCGCCCATGGAGCAAGAAACCCAAGGCATCAGATACCACCATTACTCCCACCCATGGAGCAACAAACCCTGGGCAACATATACCAACTTTACTCCCACCCATGGAGCATCAAACACTGGGCATCAGATAACACCATTACTCCCACCCATGGAGCAACAAACCCAGGGCATCAGATACCAACATTACTCCCAACCATGGAGCAACAAACCGAGGGCATTAGATACCACCATTACTCCCACCCATGGAGCAACAAACCCTGGGCATCATATATAAACATTACACCCACCCATGGAGCAACATACCATGGGTATCAGATACAACCATTACTCCCACCCATGGAGCAACAAACCCAAGGCATCAGATACCAATTTTATTCCCACCCAAGGAGCAACAAACCCAGGGCATCAGATACCACCATTAGTCCCACCCATGGAGCAAAAAATACAAGGAATCAGATACCACCATTACTCTCACCCATAGACCAACAAACCCAGGGCATCAGATACCACCATTACTCCCACCCATGGAGCAACAAACCCTGGGCAACATATACCAACTTTACTCCCACCCATGGAGCATCAAACACTGGGCATCAGATACCACCATTACTCCAACCCACGGAGAAACAAACCCAGGACATCAGATACCACCATTACTCCCACCCATGGAGCAACAAACCCAGGGCATCATATAACACCATTACTCCCACCCATGGAGCAACAAACCCAGGGCATCAGATACCAACATTACTCCCACCCATGGAGCAACAAACCGAGGGCATTATATACCATCATTACTCCCATCCATGGAGCAACAAACCCAAGGCATCAGATACCACCATTACTCCCACCCACGGAGCAACAAACCCAAGGCATCAGATACCACCATTACTCCCACCCATGGAGCAACAAACCCAGGGCATCAGATACCAACATTACTCCCACCCATGGAGCAACAAACCGAGGGCATTAGATACCACCATTACTCCCACCCATGCAGCAACAAAACCAAACCATCAGATACCACCATTACTCCCACCCACGGAGCAACAAACCCAAGGCATCAGATACCACCATTACTCCCACCCATGGAGCAACAAACCCTGGGCATCATATACCACCGTTACTCCCACCCATGGAGCAACAAACCCAAGGCATCAGATACCAATTTTATTCCCACCCAAGGAGCAACAAACCCAGAGCATCAGATACCACCATTAGTCCCACCCATGGAGCAAAAAATACAAGGAATCAAATACCACCATTAATCCCACCCATGGAGCAACAAACCATGGGCATCATATATAAACATTACACCCACCCATGGAGCAACATACCATGGGTATCAGATACAACCATTACTCCCACCCATGGAGCAACAAACCCAAGGCATCACATACCAGTTTTATTCCCACCCAAGGAGCAACAAACCCAGGGCATCAGATACCACCATTAGTCCCACCCATGGAGCAAAAAATACAAGGAATCAGATACCACCATTACTCTCACCCATAGACCAACAAACCCAGGGCATCAGATACCACCATTACTCCCACCCATGGAGCAACAAACCCTGGACATCAGATATAAACAATACTCCCACCCATGGATCAACAAAACCAAGACATCAGATACCTCCATTACTCCCGCCCATGGAGCAAGAAACCCAAGGCATCAGATACCACCATTACTCCCACCCATGGAGCAACAAACCCTGGGCAACATATACCAACTTTACTCCCACCCATGGAGCATCAAACACTGGGCATCAGATAACACCATTACTCCCACCCATGGAGCAACAAACCCAGGGCATCAGATACCAACATTACTCCCAACCATGGAGCAACAAACCGAGGGCATTAGATACCACCATTACTCCCACCCATGGAGCAACAAACCCTGGGCATCATATATAAACATTACACCCACCCATGGAGCAACATACCATGGGTATGAGATACAACCATTACTCCCACCCATGGAGCAACAAACCCAAGGCATCAGATACCAATTTTATTCCCACCCAAGGAGCAACAAACCCAGGGCATCAGATACCACCATTAGTCCCACCCATGGAGCAAAAAATACAAGGAATCAGATACCACCATTACTCCCACCCATAGAACAACTAACCCAGGGCATCAGATACCACCATTACTCCCACCCATGGAGCAACAAACCCAGGACATCAGATATAAACAATACTCCCACCCATGGAGCAACAAAACCAAGGCATCAGATAACTCCATTACTCCCACCCATGGAGCAGGAATCCCAAGGCATCATATTCCACCATTACTCCCACCCATGGAGCAAAAAACCCTGGGCAACATATACCAACTTTACTCCCACCCATGGAGCATCAAACACTGGGCATCAGATACCACCATTACTCCCACCCATGGAGCAACAAACCCAGGGCATCAGATAACACCATTACTCCCACCCATGGAGCAACAAACCCAGGGCATCAGATACGAACATTACTCCCACCCATGGAGCAACAAACCGAGGGCATTAGATACCACCATTACTCCCACCCATGGAGCAACAAACCGAGGGCATTATATACCATCATTACTCCCATCCATGGAGCAACAAACCCAAGGCATCAGGTACCACCATTACTCCCACCCACGAAGCAACAAACCCAAGGCATCAGATACCACCATTACTCCCACCCATGGAGCAACAAACCCAGGGCATCAGATACCAACATTACTCCCACCCATGGAGCAACAAACCGAGGGCATTAGATACCACCATTACTCCCACCCATGGAGCAACAAAGCCAAACCATCAGATACCACCATTACTCCCACCCATGGAGCAA
>JAHLWY010001781.1:0-15204 GCA_020002185.1 Paraescarpia echinospica
CAACCAAACATACTACTGCTTCCACTCTGTTGTCCACAAACAAACCCACTACTGCTTTCACTCTGTTTTCCACAACCAAACATAAAACTGCTTCCACTCTGTTTTCAACAACCAAACATACTACTGCTTCCACTCTGTTGTCCACAACTAAACCCACTACTGCTTTCACTCTGTTTTCCACAACCAAACATACTACTGCGTCCAATCTGTTTTCCACTCCCAAACATACACTGCTTCCACTCTGTTGTCCACAACCAAACCCACTACTCGTTTCACTCTGTTGTCCACAACCAAACATACTACTGCTTCCACTCTGTTTTCCACAACCAAACATACTACTGCTTTCACTCTGTTTTTCACAACCAAACATACTACTTCTTCCACTCTGTTTTCCACAACCAAACATACTACTGCTTCCACTCTGTTTTCCACAACCAAACATAGTACTGCTTTCACTCTGTTTTTCACAACCAAACATACTACTTCTTCCACTCTGTTTTCCACAACCAAACCTACTACTGCTTCCACTCTGTTGTCCACAACCAAACATACTACTGCTTCCACTCTGTTGTCCACAACCAAACATACTTCTGCTTTCACTCTGTTGTCCACAAACAAACCCACTACTGCTTTCACTCTGTTGTCCACAACCAAACCCACTACTGCTTTCACTCTGTTGTCCACCTCCACAACCAAACCCACTTCTGCTTTCAGTCTGTTGTCCACATCCACAACCAAACCCGCTACTGCTTTCATTCTGTTGTCCACAACCAAACCCACTACAGCTTTCACTCGGTTGTCCACGTCCACAACCAAACCTACTACTGCCTTCACTCTGTTGTCCACAACCAAACCCACTACTGCTTTCATTCTGTTGTCCACAACCAAACATACTAAAGCTTTCACTCTGTTTTTAACAACCAAACATACTACTGCTTTCACTCTGTTGTCCACGTCCACAACCAAACCCAATACTGCTTCCACTCTGTTGTCCACAACCAAACATACTACTGCTTACACTCTGTTGTCCACAACTATTTATACTACTGCTTCCATTCTGTTTTCAACAACCAAACATACTACTTCTTCCACTCTGTTTTCAACAACCAAACATACTACTGCTTCCACT
Source organism: Paraescarpia echinospica (assembly GCA_020002185.1). NCBI lineage: Eukaryota > Metazoa > Annelida > Polychaeta > Sabellida > Siboglinidae > Paraescarpia > Paraescarpia echinospica. Next base: position 1,130 of record JAHLWY010001781.1, read on the forward strand.
CTGTTGTCCACAACCAAACCCACTACTGCTTTCACTCTGTTTTCCACAAACAAACATACAACTGCTTCCACTCTGTTTTCAACAACCAAACATACTACTGCTTACACTCTGTTGTCCACAACTAATCATACTACTGCTTTCAATCTGTTTTCAACAATCAAACATACTGCTGCTTCCAATATGTTTTCCATAACCAAACATACTACTGCATCCACTACGTTATGCACAACCAAACATACTACTGCTTCCATTCTGTTTTCAACAACCAAACATACTACTTCTTCCACTCTGTTTTCAACAACCAAACATACTACTGCTTCCACTCTGTTGTCCACAATCAAACCCACTACTGCTTTAACTCTGTTTTCCACAACCAAACATAAAACTGCTTCCACTCTGTTTTCAACAACCAAACATACTACTGCTTCCACTCTGTTGTCCACAACTAAACCCACTACTGCTTTCACTCTGTTTTCCACAACCAAACATACTACTGCGTCCAATCTGTTTTCCACACCCAAACATACACTGCTTCCACTCTGTTGTCCACAACCAAACCCACTACTCCTTTCACTCTGTTGTCCACAACCAAACATACTACTGCTTCCACTCTGTTTTCCACAACCAAACATACTACTGCTTTCACTCTGTTTTTCACAACCAAACATACTACTTCTTCCACTCTGTTTTCCACAACCAAACATACTACTGCTTCCACTCTGTTTTCCACAACCAAACATACTACTGCTTTCACTCTGTTTTTCACAACCAAACATACTACTTCTTCCACTCTGTTTTCCACAACCAAACCTACTACTGCTTCCACTCTGTTGTCCACAACCAAACATACTACTGCTTCCACTCTGTTGTCCACAACCAAACATACTTCTGCTTTCACTCTGTTGTCCACAAACAAACCCACTACTGCTTTCACTCTGTTGTCCACAACCAAACCCACTACTGCTTTCTCTCTGTTGTCCTCAAAACAAACCCACTACTGCTTTCACTCTGTTGTCCACCTCCACAACCAAACCCACTTCTGCTTTCAGTCTGTTGTCCACGTCCACAACCAAACCCGCTACTGCTTTCATTCTGTTGTCCACAACCAAACCCACTACAGCTTTCACTCGGTTGTCCACGTCCACAACCAAACCTACTACTGCCTTCACTCTGTTGTCCACAACCAAACCCACTACTGCTTTCATTCTGTTGTCCACAACCAAACATACTAAAGCTTTCACTCTGTTTTTAACAACCAAACATACTACTGCTTTCACTCTGTTGTCCACGTCCACAACCAAACCCAATACTGTTCCACTCTGTTGTCCACAACCAAACATACTACTGCTTACACTCTGTTGTCCACAACTAATCATACTACTGCTTTCACTCTGTTTTCAACAATCAAACATACTGCTGCTTCCACTCTGTTTTCCATAACCAAACATACTACTGCATCCACTACGTTATCACAACCAAACATACTACTGCTTCCATTCTGTTTTCAACAACCAAACATACTACTTCTTCCACTCTGTTTTCAACAACCAAACATACTACTGCTTCCACTCTGTTGTCCACAACCAAACCCACTACTGCTTTCACTCTGTTTTCCACAAACAAACATAAAACTGCTTCCACTCTGTTTTCAACAACCAAACATACTACTGCTTACACTCTGTTGTCCACAACTAATCATACTACTGCTTTCAATCTGTTTTCAACAATCAAACATACTGCTGCTTCCACTATGTTTTCCATAACCAAACATACTACTGCATCCACTACGTTATGCACAACCAAACATACTACTGCTTCCATTCTGTTTTCAACAACCAAACATACTACTTCTTCCACTCTGTTTTCAACAACCAAACATACTACTGCTTCCACTCTGTTGTCCACAATCAAACCCACTACTGCTTTCACTCTGTTTTCCACAACCAAACATAAAACTGCTTCCACTCTGTTTTCAACAACCAAACATACTACTGCTTCCACTTCTGTTGTCCACAACTAAACCCACTACTGCTTTCACTCTGTTTTCCACAACCAAACATACTACTGCGTCCAATCTGTTTTCCACACCCAAACATACACTGCTTCCACTCTGTTGTCCACAACCAAACCCACTACTCCTTTCACTCTGTTGTCCACAACCAAACATACTACTGCTTCCACTCTGTTTTCCACAACCAAACATACTACTGCTTTCACTCTGTTTTTCACAACCAAACATACTACTTCTTCCACTCTGTTTTCCACAACCAAACATACTACTGCTTCCACTCTGTTTTCCACAACCAAACATAGTACTGCTTTCACTCTGTTTTTCACAACCAAACATACTACTTCTTCCACTCTGTTTTCCACAACCAAACCTACTACTGCTTCCACTCTGTTGTCCACAACCAAACATACTACTGCTTCCACTCTGTTGTCCACAACCAAACATACTTCTGCTTTCACTCTGTTGTCCACAAACAAACCCACTACTGCTTTCACTCTGTTGTCCACAACCAAACCCACTACTGCTTTCTCTCTGTTGTCCTCAAACAAACCCACTACTGCTTTCACTCTGTTGTCCACCTCCACAACCAAACCCACTTCTGCTTTCAGTCTGTTGTCCACGTCCACAACCAAACCCGCTACTGCTTTCACTCTGTTGTCCACAACCAAACCCACTACAGCTTTCACTCGGTTGTCCACGTCCACAACCAAACCTACTACTGCCTCCACTCTGTTGTCCACAACCAAACCCACTACTGCTTTCATTCTGTTGTCCACAACCAAACATACTAAAGCTTTCACTCTGTTTTTAACAACCAAACATACTACTGCTTTCACTCTGTTGTCCACGTCCACAACCAAACCCAATACTGCTTCCACTCTGTTGTCCACAACCAAACATACTACTGCTTACACTCTGTTGTCCACAACTAATCATACTACTGCTTCCATTCTGTTTTCAACAACCAAACATACTACTTCTTCCACTCTGTTTTCAACAACCAAACATACTACTGCTTCCACTCTGTTGTCCACAACCAAACCCACTACTGCTTTCACTCTGTTTTCCACAAACAAACATAAAACTGCTTCCACTCTGTTTTCAACAACCAAACATACTACTGCTTACACTCTGTTGTCCACAACTAATCATACTACTGCTTTCAATCTGTTTTCAACAATCAAACATACTGCTGCTTCCACTATGTTTTCCATAACCAAACATACTACTGCATCCACTACGTTATCCACAACCAAACATACTACTGCTTCCATTCTGTTTTCAACAACCAAACATACTACTTCTTCCACTCTGTTTTCAACAACCAAACATACTACTGCTTCCACTCTGTTGTCCACAATCAAACCCACTACTGCTTCCACTCTGTTGTCCACAACCAAATATACTACTGCTTTCACTCTGTTGTCCACAAATAAACCCACTACTGCTTTCACTCTGTTGTCCACAACCAAACCCACAACTGCTTTCTCTCTGTTGTCCTCAAACAAACCCACTACTGCTTTCACTCTGTTGTCCACCTCCACAACCAAACCCACTTCTGCTTTCAGTCTGTTGTCCACGTCCACAACCAAACCCGCTACTGCTTTCACTCTGTTGTCCACAACCAAACCCACTACAGCTTTCACTCGGTTGTCCACGTCCACAACCAAACCCAATACTGCTTCCACTCTGTTGTCCACAACCAAACATACTACTGCTTACACTCTGTTGTCCACAACTAATCATACTACTGCTTCCATTCTGTTTTCAACAACCAAACATACTACTTCTTCCACTCTGTTTTCAACAACCAAACATACTACTGCTTCCACTCTGTTGTCCACAACCAAACCCACTACTGCTTTCACTCTGTTTTCCACAAACAAACATAAAACTGCTTCCACTCTGTTTTCAACAACCAAACATACTACTGCTTACACTCTGTTGTCCACAACTAATCATACTACTGCTTTCAATCTGTTTTCAACAATCAAACATACTGCTGCTTCCACTATGTTTTCCATAACCAAACATACTACTGCATCCACTACGTTATCCACAACCAAACATACTACTGCTTCCATTCTGTTTTCAACAACCAAACATACTACTTCTTCCACTCTGTTTTCAACAACCAAACATACTACTGCTTCCACTCTGTTGTCCACAATCAAACCCACTACTGCTTTCACTCTGTTTTCCACAACCAAACATAAAACTGCTTCCACTCTGTTTTCAACAACCAAACATACTACTGCTTCCACTCTGTTGTCCACAACTAAACCCACTACTGCTTTCACTCTGTTTTCCACAACCAAACATACTACTGCGTCCAATCTGTTTTCCACACCCAAACATACACTGCTTCCACTCTGTTGTCCACAACCAAACCCACTACTCCTTTCACTCTGTTGTCCACAACCAAACATACTACTGCTTCCACTCTGTTTTCCACAACCAAACATACTACTGCTTTCACTCTGTTTTTCACAACCAAACATACTACTTCTTCCACTCTGTTTTCCACAACCAAACATACTACTGCTTCCACTCTGTTTTCCACAACCAAACATACTACTGCTTTCACTCTGTTTTTCACAACCAAACATACTACTTCTTCCAATCTGTTTTCCACAACCAAACCTACTACTGCTTCCACTCTGTTGTCCACAACCAAACATACTACTGCTTCCACTCTGTTGTCCACAACCAAACATACTACTGCTTTCACTCTGTTGTCCACAAATAAACCCACTACTGCTTTCACTCTGTTGTCCACAACCAAACCCACTACTGCTTTCTCTCTGTTGTCCTCAAACAAACCCACTACTGCTTTCACTCTGTTGTCCACCTCCACAACCAAACCCACTTCTGCTTTCAGTCTGTTGTCCACGTCCACAACCAAACCCGCTACTGCTTTCACTCTGTTGTCCACAACCAAACCCACTACAGCTTTCACTCGGTTGTCCACGTCCACAACCAAACCTACTACTGCCTTCACTCTGTTGTCCACAACCAAACCCACTACTGCTTTCATTCTGTTGTCCACAACCAAACATACTAAAGCTTTCACTCTGTTTTTAACAACCAAACATACTACTGCTTTCACTCTGTTGTCCACGTCCACAACCAAACCCAATACTGCTTCCACTCTGTTGTCCACAACCAAACATACTACTGCTTACACTCTGTTGTCCACAACTAATCATACTACTGCTTTCCTCTGTTTTCATTACTGCTGCTTTCATAACCAAACATACTACTGCATCCACATACTACTTCTTCCACTCTGTTTTCAACAACCAAACATACTACTGCTTCCACTCTGTTGTCCACAACCAAACCCACTACTGCTTTCACTCTGTTTTCCACAAACAAACATAAAACTGCTTCCACTCTGTTTTCAACAACCAAACATACTACTGCTTACACTCTGTTGTCCACAACTAATCATACTACTGCTTTCAATCTGTTTTCAACAATCAAACATACTGCTGCTTCCACTATGTTTTCCATAACCAAACATACTACTGCATCCACTACGTTATCCACAACCAAACATACTACTGCTTCCATTCTGTTTTCAACAACCAAACATACTACTTCTTCCACTCTGTTTTCAACAACCAAACATACTACTGCTTCCACTCTGTTGTCCACAATCAAACCCACTACTGCTTTCACTCTGTTTTCCACAACCAAACATAAAACTGCTTCCACTCTGTTTTCAACAACCAAACATACTACTGCTTCCACTCTGTTGTCCACAACTAAACCCACTACTGCTTTCACTCTGTTTTCCACAACCAAACATACTACTGCGTCCAATCTGTTTTCCACACCCAAACATACACTGCTTCCACTCTGTTGTCCACAACCAAACCCACTACTCCTTTCACTCTGTTGTCCACAACCAAACATACTACTGCTTCCACTCTGTTTTCCACAACCAAACATACTACTGCTTTCACTCTGTTTTTCACAACCAAACATACTACTTCTTCCACTCTGTTTTCCACAACCAAACATATTACTGCTTCCACTCTGTTTTCCACAACCAAACATACTACTGCTTTCACTCTGTTTTTCACAACCAAACATACTACTTCTTCCAATCTGTTTTCCACAACCAAACCTACTACTGCTTCCACTCTGTTGTCCACAACCAAACATACTACTGCTTCCACTCTGTTGTCCACAACCAAACATACTACTGCTTTCACTATGTTGTCCACAAATAAACCCACTACTGCTTTCACTCTGTTGTCCACAACCAAACCCACTACTGCTTTCTCTCTGTTGTCCTCAAACAAACCCACTACTGCTTTCACTCTGTTGTCCACCTCCACAACCAAACCCACTTCTGCTTTCAGTCTGTTGTCCACGTCCACAACCAAACCCGCTACTGCTTTCACTCTGTTTTCCACAACCAAACCCACTACAGCTTTCACTCGGTTGTCCACGTCCACAACCAAACCTACTACTACCTTCACTCTGTTGTCCACAGCCAAACCCACTACTGCTTTCATTCTGTTGTCCACAACCAAACATACTAAAGCTTTCACTCTGTTGTCCACGTCCACAACCAAACCCAATACTGCTTCCACTCTGTTGTCCACAACCAAACATTCTACTGCTTACACTCTGTTGTCCACAACTAATCATACTACAGCTTTCACTCTGTTTTCAACAATCAAACATACTGCTGCTTCCACTCTGTTTTCCATAACCAAACATACTACTGCATCCACTACGTTATCCACAACCAAACATACTACTGCTTCCATTCTGTTTTCAACAACCAAACATACTACTTCTTCCACTCTATTTTCAACAACCAAACATACTACTGCTTCCACTCTGTTGTCCACAACCAAACCCACTACTGCTTTCACTCTGTTTTCCACAAACAAACATAAAACTGCTTCCACTCTGTTTTCAACAACCAAACATACTACTGCTTACACTCTGTTGTCCACAACTAATCATACTACTGCTTTCAATCTGTTTTCAACAATCAAACATACTGCTGCTTCCACTATGTTTTCCATAACCAAACATACTACTGCATCCACTACGTTATGCACAACCAAACATACTACTGCTTCCATTCTGTTTTCAACAACCAAACATACTACTGCTTCCACTCTGTTGTCCACAATCAAACCCACTACGGCTTTCACTCTGTTTTCCACAACCAAACATAAAACTGCTTCCACTCTGTTTTCAACAACCAAACATACTACTGCTTCCACTCTGTTGTCCACAACTAAACCCACTACTGCTTTCACTCTGTTTTCCACAACCAAACATACTACTGCGTCCAATCTGTTTTCCACACCCAAACATACACTGCTTCCACTCTGTTGTCCACAACCAAACCCACTACTCCTTTCACTCTGTTGTCCACAACCAAACATACTACTGCTTCCACTCTGTTTTTCACAACCAAACATACTACTTCTTCCACTCTGTTTTCCACAACCAAACATACTACTGCTTCCACTCTGTTTTCCACAACCAAACATACTACTGCTTTCACTCTGTTTTTCACAACCAAACATACTACTGCTTTCACTCTGTTTTTCACAACCAAACATACTACTTCTTCCACTCTGTTTTCCACAACCAAACCTACTACTGCTTCCACTCTGTTGTCCACAACCAAACATACTACTGCTTCCACTCTGTTGTCCACAACCAAACATACTACTGCTTTCACTCTGTTGTCCACAAACAAACCCACTACTGCTTTCACTCTGTTGTCCACAACCAAACCCACTACTGCTTTCTCTCTGTTGTCCTCAAACAAACCCACTACTGCTTTCACTCTGTTGTCCACCTCCACAACCAAACCCACTTCTGCTTTCAGTCTGTTGTCCACGTCCACAACCAAACCCGCTACTGCTTTCATTCTGTTGTCCACAACCAAACTCAATACAGCTTTCACTCGGTTGTCCACGTCCACAACCAAACCTACTACTGCCTTCACTCTGTTGTCCACAACCAAACCCACTACTGCTTTCATTCTGTTGTCCACAACCAAACATACTAAAGCTTTCACTCTGTTTTTAACAACCAAACATACTACTGCTTTCACTCTGTTGTCCACGTCCACAACCAAACCCAATACTGCTTCCACTCTGTTGTCCACAACCAAACATACTACTGCTTACACTCTGTTGTCCACAACTAATCATACTACTGCTTTCAATCTGTTTTCAACAATCAAACATACTGCTGCTTCCACTATGTTTTCCATAACCAAATATATTACTGCTTCCACTCTGTTTTCCACAATCAAACATACTACTGCTTTCACTCTGTTTTTCACAACCAAACATACTACTTCTTCCAATCTGTTTTCCACAACCAAACCTACTACTGCTTCCACTCTGTTGTCCACAACCAAACATACTACTGCTTCCACTCTGTTGTCACAAACCAAACATACTACTGCTTTCACTCTGTTGTCCACAAATAAACCCACTACTGCTTTAACTCTGTTGTCCACAACCAAACCCACTACTGCTTTCTCTCTGTTGTCCTCAAACAAACCCACTACTGCTTTCACTCTGTTGTCCACCTCCACAACCAAACCCACTTCTGCTTTCAGTCTGTTGTCCACGTCCACAACCAAACCCGCTACTGCTTTCACTCTGTTGTCCACAACCAAACCCACTACTGCTTTCATTCTGTTGTCCACAACCAAACATACTAAAGCTTTCACTCTGTTTTTAAGAACCAAACATACTACTGCTTTCACTCTGTTGTCCACGTCCACAACCAAACCCAATACTGCTTCCACTCTGTTGTCCACAACCAAACATACTACTGCTTACACTCTGTTGTCCACAACTAATCATACTACTGCTTTCACTCTGTTTTCAACAATCAAACATACTGCTGCTTCCACTCTGTTTTCCATAACCAAACATACTACTGCATCCACTACGTTATCCACAACCAAACATACTACTGCTTCCATTCTGTTTTCAACAACCAAACATACTACTGCTTCCACTCTGTTTTCAACAACCAAACATACTACTGCTTCCACTCTGTTGTCCACAACCAAACCCACTACTGCTTTCACTCTGTTTTCCACAAACAAACATAAAACTGCTTCCACTCTGTTTTCAACAACCAAACATACTACTGCTTACACTCTGTTGTCCACAACTAATCACACTACTGCTTTCAATCTGTTTTCAACAATCAAACATACTGCTGCTTCCACTATGTTTTCCATAACCAAACATACTACTGCATCCACTACGTTATCCACAACCAAACATACTACTGCTTCCATTCTGTTTTCAACAACCAAACATACTACTTCTTCCACTCTGTTTTCAACAACCAAACATACTACTGCTTCCACTCTGTTGTCCACAACCAAACCTACTACTGCTTTCACTCTGTTTTCCACAAACAAACATAAAACTGCTTCCACTCTGTTTTCAACAACCAAACATACTACTGCTTCCACTCTGTTGTCCACAACTAAACCCACTACTGCTTTCACTCTGTTTTCCACAACCAAACATACTACTGCGTCCAATCTGTTTTCCACACCCAAACATACACTTCTTCCACTCTGTTGTCCACAACCAAACCCACTACTCCTTTCACTCTGTTGTCCACAACCAAACATACTACTGCTTCCACTCTGTTTTCCACAACCAAACATACTACTGCTTTCACTCTGTTTTTCACAACCAAACATACTACTTCTTCCACTCTGTTTTCCACAACCAAACATACTACTGCTTCCACTCTGTTTTCCACAACCAAACATACTACTGCTTTCACACTGTTTTTCACAACCAAACATACTACTTCTTCCACTCTGTTTTCCACAACCAAACCTACTACTGCTTTCACTCTGTTGTCCACAACCAAACATACTACTGCTTCCACTCTGTTGTCCACAACCAAAAATACTACTGCTTTCACTCTGTTGTCCACAAACAAACCCACTACTGCTTTCACTCTGTTGTCCACAACCAAACCCACTACTGCTTTCTCTCTGTTGTCCTCAAACAAACCCACTACTGCTTTCACTCTGTTGTCCACCTCCACAACCAAACCCACTTCTGCTTTCAGTCTGTTGTCCACGTCCACAACCAAACCCGCTGCTGCTTTCACTCTGTTGTCCACAACCAAACCCACTACAGCTTTCACTCGGTTGTCCACGTCCACAACCAAACCTACTACTGCCTTCACTCTGTTGTCCACAACCAAACCCACTACTGCTTTCATTCTGTTGTCCACAACCAAACATACTAATGCTTTCACTCTGTTTTTAACAACCAAACATACTACTGCTTTCACTCTGTTGTCCACGTCCACAACCAAACCCAATACTGCTTCCACTCTGTTGTCCACAACCAAACATACTACTGTTTACACTCTGTTGTCCACAACTAATCATACTACTGCTTTCAATCTGTTTTCAACAATCAAACATACTGCTGCTTCCACTATGTTTTCCATAACCAAACATACTACTGCATCCACTACGTTATCCACAACCAAACATACTACTGCTTCCATTCTGTTTTTAACAACCAAACATACTACTTCTTCCACTCTGTTTTCAACAACCAAACATACTATTGCTTCCACTCTGTTGTCCACAACCAAACCCACTACTGCTTTCACTCTTTTTTCCACAACCAAACATAAAACTGCTTCCATTCTGTTTTCAACAACCAAACATACTACTGCTTCCACTCTGTTGTCCACAACCAAACCCACTACTGCTTTCACTCTGTTTTCCACAACCAAACATACTACTGCGTCCAACCTGTTTTCCACACCCAAACATACACTGCTTCCTCTCTGTTGTCCACAACCAAACCCACTACTCCTTTCACTCTGTTGTCCACAACCAAAGATACTACTGCTTCCACTCTGTTTTCCACAACCAAACATACAACTGCTTTCACTCTGTTTTCCACAACCAAACATACTACTGCTTCCACTCTGTTTTCCACAACCAAACCTACTACTGCTTCCACTCTGTTGTCCACAATCAAACCCACTACTGCTTTCACTCTGTTGTCCACAACCAAACCCACTACTGCTTTCTCTCTGTTGTCCTCAAACAAACCCACTACTGCTTTCACTCTGTTGTCCACAACAAAACCCACTACTGCTTTCTCTCTGTTGTCCTCAAACAAACCCACTACTGCTTTCACTCTGTTGTCCACCTCCACAACGAAACCCACTTCTGCTTTCACTCTGTTGACAACGTCCACAACCAAACCCACTACTGCTTTCACTCTGTTGTCCACCTCCACAACCAAACCCACTTTTGCTTTCAGTCTGTTGTCCACGTCCACAACCAAACCCGCTACTGCTTTCACTCTGTTGTCCACAACCAAACCCACTGCTGCTTTCACTCGGTTGTCCACGTCCACAACCAAACCTACTACTGCCTTCACTCTGTTGTCCACAACCAAACCCACTACTGCTTTCATTCTGTTGTCCACAACCAAACATACTAAAGCTTTCACTCTGTTTTTAACAACCAAACATACTACTGCTTTCACTCTGTTGTCCACGTCTACAACCAAACCCAATACTGCTTCCACTCTGTTGTCCACAACCAAACATACTACTGCTTACACTCTGTTGTCCACAACTAATCATACTACTGCTTCCATTCTGTTTTCAACAACCAAACATACTACTTCTTCCACTCTGTTTTCAACAACCAAACATACTACTGCTTCCACTCTGTTGTCCACAACCAAACCCACTACTGCTTTCACCCTTTTTTCCACAAACAAACATAAAACTGCTTCCACTCTGTTTTCAACAACCAAACATACTACTGCTTACACTCTGTTGTCCACAACTAATCATACTACTGCTTTCAATCTGTTTTCAACAATCAAACATACTGCTGCTTCCACTATGTTTTCCATAACCAAACATACTACTGCATCCACTACGTTATCCACAACCAAACATACTGCTGCTTCCATTCTGTTTTCAACAACCAAACATACTACTTCTTCCACTCTGTTTTCAACAACCAAACATACTACTGCTTCCACTCTGTTGTCCACAATCAAACCCACTACTGCTTTCACTCTGTTTTCCACAACCAAACATAAAACTGCTTAAACTCTGTTTTCAACAACCAAACCTACTACTGCTTCCACTCTGTTGTCCACAACCAAACATACTACTGCGTCCAATCTGTTTTCCACACCCAAACATACACTGCTTCCACTCTGTTGTCCACAACCAAACCCACTACTCCTTTCACTCTGTTGTCCACAACCAAACATACTACTGCTTCCACTCTGTTTTCCACAACCAAACATACTACTGCTTTCACTCTGTTTTCCACAACCAAACATACTACTGCTTTCACTCTGTTTTTCACAACCAAACATACTACTTTTTCCACTCTGTTTTCCACAACCAAACCTACTACTGCTTCCACTCTGTTGTCCACAACCAAACATACTACTGCTTCCACTCTGTTGTCCACAACCAAACATACTTCTGCTTTCACTCTGTTGTCCACAAACAAACCCACTACTGCTTTCACTCTGTTGTCCACAACCAAACCCACTACTGCTTTCTCTCTGTTGTCCTCAAAACAAACCCACTACTGCTTTCACTCTGTTGTCCACCTCCACAACCAAACCCACTTCTGCTTTCAGTCTGTTGTCCACGTCCACAACCAAACCCGCTACTGCTTTCATTTTGTTGTCCACAACCAAACCCACTACAGCTTTCACTCGGTTGTCCACGTCCACAACCAAACCTACTACTGCCTTCACTCTGTTGTCCACAACCAAACCCACTACTGCTTTCATTCTGTTGTCCACAACCAAACATACTAAAGCTTTCACTCTGTTTTTAACAACCAAACATACTACTGCTTTCACTCTGTTGTCCACGTCCACAACCAAACCTAATACTGCTTCCACTCTGTTGTCCACAACCAAACATACTACTGCTTACACTCTGTTGTCCACAACTAATCATACTACTGCTTTCACTCTGTTTTCAACAATCAAACATACTGCTGCTTCCACTCTGTTTTCCATAACCAAACATACTACTGCATCCACTACGTTATCCACAACCAAACATACTACTGCTTCCATTCTGTTTTCAACAACCAAACATACTACTTCTTCCACTCTGTTTTCAACAACCAAACATACTACTGCTTCCACTCTGTTGTCCACAACCAAACCCACTACTGCTTTCACTCTGTTTTCCACAAACAAACATAAAACTGCTTCCACTCTGTTTTCAACAACCAAACATACTACTGCTTACACTCTGTTGTCCACAACTAATCATACTACTGCTTTCAATCTGTTTTCAACAATCAAACATACTGCTGCTTCCACTATGTTTTCCATAACCAAACATACTACTGCATCCACTACGTTATCCACAACCAAACATACTACTGCTTCCATTCTGTTTTCAACAACCAAACATACTACTTCTTCCACTCTGTTTTCAACAACCAAACATACTACTGCTTCCACTCTGTTGTCCACAACCAAACCCACTACTGCTTTCACTCTGTTTTCCACAAACAAACATAAAACTGCTTCAACTCTGTTTTCAACAACCAAACATACTACTGCTTACACTCTGTTGTTCACAACTAATCATACTACTGCTTTCAATCTGTTTTCAACAATCAAACATACTGCTGCTTCCACTATGTTTTCCATAACCAAACATACTACTGCATCCACTACGTTATCCACAACCAAACATACTACTGCTTCCATTCTGTTTTCAACAACCAAACATACTACTTATTCCACTCTGTTTTCAACAACAAAACATACTACTGCTTCCACTCTGTTGTCCACAATCAAACCCACTACTGCTTTCACTCTGTTTTCCACAACCAAACATAAAACTGCTTCCACTCTGTTTTCAACAACCAAACATACTACTGCTTCCACTCTGTTGTCCACAACTAAACCCACTACTGCTTTCACTCTGTTTTCCACAACCAAACATACTACTGCGTCCAATCTGTTTTCCACACCCAAACATACAC
>JAHLWY010001782.1:0-15177 GCA_020002185.1 Paraescarpia echinospica
TGGTGTATATCTGTGAGTGTATGTGTGGTGTGTGTGGTATGTATGTGTGTTGTGTGTGGTGTGTGTGTGTGGTGTATATCTGTGATTGTATGTGTGGTGTGTGTGTGGTGTATATATGTGAGTGTATGTGTGTGTGGTGTATATATGTGAGTGTATGTGTGGTGTGTGTGTGGTGTATATATGTGAGTGTATGTGTGGTGTGTGTGTGGTGTATATATGTGAGTGTATGTGTGTGTGGTGTATATCTGTAAGTGAATGTGTGGTGTGTGTGGTATGTATGTGTGGTGTGTTGTGTGTGTGGTGTATATGTGTGAGTGTATGTGTGGTGTGTGTGTTGTGTGTGTGTGGTGTATATCTGTGAGTGTATGTGTGGTGTGTGTGGTATGTATGTGTGGTGTGTGTTGTGTGTGTGGTGTATATATGTGAGTGTATGTGTGGTGTGTGTGGTATGTGTTGTGTGTGTTGTGTGTGTGGTGTATATGTGTGGTGTGTACTGTGTGTTGTGTGTGTGGTGTATATGTGTGGTGTGTGTGTTGTGTATGTGGTGTGTGTTGTGTGTGGTGTATATCTGTGAGTGTATGTGTGGTGTGTGTGGTATGTATGTGTGGTGTGTGTTGTGTGTGGTGTATATCTGTGAGTGTATGTGTGGTGTGTGTGGTATGTATGTGTGGTGTGTGTTGTGTGTGTTGTGTATATATGTGAGTGTATGTGTGGTGTGTGTGGTATGTGTTGTGTGTGTGGTGTATATGTGTGAATGTATGTGTGGTGTGTGTTGTGTGTGTGGTGTATATGTGTGATGTGTGTGGTATGTGTGTCGTGTGTGTGGTGTATATGTGTGATGTGTGTGGTGTATATGTGTGGTGTATGTGGTGTGTGGTGTATATCTGTGAGTGTATGTGTGGTGTGTGTGGTATGTATGTGTGGTGCGTGTGTTGTGTGTAGTATGTGTGTGTGTGGTATGCGTGTGAGTGTATGTGTGTGTTGTGTGTGTGTGGTATGTATGTGTGGTGTGTGTTGTGTGTGGTATGTATGTGTGTTGTGTGTGTGGTGTGTATGTGTGGTGTGTGTGGTATGTGTTGTGTGTGTGTGGTGTGTGTAGTATGTATGTGTGGTGTGTGTTGTGTGTGTATGTGTGTGTGGTGTGTTCTGTGTGTGTGGTGTATATCTGTGAGTGTATGTGTGGGGTGTGTGGTATGTATGTGTGTTGTGTGTGTGAGTGTATGTGTGTGGTATGTGTGGTATGTATGTGTGTGGTGTGTGTTGTGTGTGTGTGGTGTGTGTGGTATGTGTGTGTTGTGTGTGTTGTATGTGTGGTGTATATATGAGTGTATGTGTGGGGTGTGTGGTATGTATGTGGTATGTATGTGTGGTGTGTGTGTTTTGTGTATATATATATGAGTGTATGTGTGGGGTGTGTGGTATGTATGTGGTATGTATGTGTGGTGTGTGTGTTTTGTGTTGTGTGTGTGGTGTATATGTGTGAGTGTATGTGTGGTGTGTGGTGTGTGTGGTGTATATCTGTGAGTGAATGTGTGGTGTGTGTGGAATGTATGTGTGGTTTGTGTAGTGTATATTTGTGAGTGTATGTGTGGTGTGTGTTGTGTGTGAGTGTATGTGTGTTGTGTGCAGTGTGTGTGTGGTGTATATATGTGAGTGTATGTGTGGTGTGTGTGGTATGTATGTGTGGTGTGTGTTGTGTGTGTGGTGTATATGTGTGAGTGTATGTGGTATGTGTTTGGTGTGTGTGGTGTATATGTGGTGTGTGTGTTGTGTATGTGGTGTGTGTTGTGTGTGGTGTGTGTGTGGTGTATATCTGTGAGTGTATGTGTGGTGTGTGTTGTGTGTGTGGTGTATATCTGTGAGTGAATGTGTGGTGTGTGTGGTATGTATGTGTGGTGTGTGTGGTGTGTGTGGTGTATATGTGTGAGTGTATGTGTGTTGTGTGTGTGGTGTGTGTTGTGTGTGTGTGGTGTATATGTGTGGGTGTATGTGTGGTATGTGTGTGGTGTGTGTGGTGTGTGCTGTGTGTGTGGTGTATATGTGTGGTATGTGTGTGGTGTGTACTGTGTGTTGTGTGTGTGGTGTATATGTGTTGTGTATGTGGTGTGTGTGTGGTGTATATCTGTGAGTGTATTTGTGGTGTGTGTGGTATGTGTTGTGTGTGGTGTATATCTGTGAGTGTATGTGTGGTGTGTGTGGTATGTATGTGTGGTGCGTGTGTTGTGTGTGTGGTGTGTGTAGTATGTGTGTGTGTGGTATGCGTGTGAGTGTATGTGTGTGTGGTGTGTGTTGTGTGTGGTATGTATGTGTGTTGTGTGTGTGGTGTGTATGTGTGGTGTGTGTGGTATGTGTTGTGTGTGTGTGGTGTGTGTAGTATGTATGTGTGGTGTGTGTTGTGTGTGTATGTGTGTGTGGTGTGTTCTGTGTGTGTGGTGTATATATGTGAGTGTATGTGTGGGGTGTGTGGTATGTATGTGTGTTGTGTGTGTGAGTGTATGTGTGTGGTATGTGTGGTATGTATGTGTGTGGTGTGTGTTGTGTGTGTGTGGTGTGTGTGGTATGTGTGTGTTGTATGTGTTGTATGTGTGGTGTATATATGAGTGTATGTGTGGGGTGTGTGGTATGTATGTGGTATGTATGTGTGGTGTGTGTGTTTTGTGTGTGGTGTATATATATGAGTGTATGTGTGGGGTGTGTGGTATGTATGTGTGGTGTGTGTTGTGTGTGTGGTGTATATGTGTGAGTGTATGTGTGGTGTGTGGTGTGTGTGGTGTATATCTGTGAGTGAATGTGTGGTGTGTGTGGAATGTATGTGTGGTTTGTGTAGTGTGTGTGGTGTATATTTGTGAGTGTATGTGTGGTGTGTGTTGTGTGTGAGTGTATGTGTGTTGTGTGCAGTGTGTGTGTGGTGTATATATGTGAGTGTATGTGTGGTGTGTGTGGTATGTATGTGTGGTGTGTGTTGTGTGTGTGGTGTATATGTGTGAGTGTATGTGGTATGTGTTTGGTGTGTGTGGTGTATATGTGGTGTGTGTGTTGTGTATGTGGTGTGTGTTGTGTGTGGTGTGTGTGTGGTGCATATCTGTGAGTGTATGTGTGGTGTGTGTTGTGTGTGGTGTATATCTGTGAGTGAATGTGTGGTGTGTGTGGTATGTATGTGTGGTGTGTGTTGTGTGTGTGAGTGTATGTGTGTTGTGTGTGTGGTGTGTGTTGTGTGTGTGTGGTGTATATGTGTGGGTGTATGTGTGGTATGTGTGTGGTGTATGTGTGGTGTGTGTTGTGTGTGTGGTGTATATGTGTGGTATGTGTGTGGTGTGTACTGTGTTGTGTGTGTGGTGTATATGTGTGGTGTGTGTGTTGTGTATGTGGTGTGTGGTGTGTGTGGTGTATATCTGTGAGTGTATGTGTGGTGTGTGTGGTATGTGTTGTGTGTGGTGTATATCTGTGAGTGTATGTGTGGTGTGTGTGGTATGTATGTGTGGTGTGTGTTGTGTGTGTTGTGTATATATGTGAGTGTATGTGTGGTGTGTGTGGTATGTGTTGTGTGTGTGGTGTATATGTGTGGTGTGTGTGTGGTGTATATGTGTGATGTGTGTGGTATGTGTGTAGTGTGTGTGGTGTGTGTCGTGTGTGTGGTGTATATGTGTGGTGTATGTGGTGTGTGGTGTGTGTGGTGTATATATGTGAGTGTATGTGTGGTGTGTGTGGTATGTATGTGTGGTGCGTGTGTTGTGTGTGTGGTGTGTGTAGTATGTGTGTGTGTGGTATGCGTGTGAGTGTATGTGTGTGTTGTGTGTGTGTGGTATGTATGTGTGGTGTGTGTTGTGTGTGGTATGTATGTGTGTGGTGTGTGTTCTGTGTGTGGTGTGTATGGTATGTGTTGTGTGTGTGTGGTGTGTGTAGTATGTATGTGTGGTGTGTGTTGTGTGTGGTATGTGTGTGTTGTGTGTGTATGTGTGTGTGGTGTGTTCTGTGTGTGTGGTGTATATCTGTGAGTGTATGTGTGGGGTGTGTGGTATGTATGTGTGTTGTGTGTGTGAGTGTATGTGTGTGGTATGTATGTGTGTGTGTGGTATGTGTGTGTTGTGTGTGTGTGGTGTGTGTTGTGTGTGGTATGTGTGTGTTGTGTGTGTTGTATGTGTGGTGTATATATGAGTGTATGTGTGACGTGTGTGGTATGTATGTGGTATGTATGTGTGGTGTGTGTGTTTTGTGTGTGGTGTATATATGTGAGTGTATGGGTGTGTGGTGTATATGTGTGAGTGTATGTGTGGTGTGTGTGGTGTATATCTGTGAGTGAATGTGTGGTGTGTGTGGAATGTATGTGTGGTGTGTGTAGTGTGTGTTGTGTGTGTGGTGTATATTTGTGAGTGTATGTGTGGTGTGTGTTGTGTATATATGTGAGTGTATGTGTGGTGTGTGTGGTATGTGTTGTGTGTGTGGTGTATATGTGTGAGTGTATATGTGGTGTGTGTGGTGTATATGTGTGATATGTGTGTAGTGTGTGTGGTGTGTGTCGTGTGTGTGGTGTATATGTGTGATGTGTGTGGTGTATATGTGTGGTGTATGTGGTGTGTGGTGTATATCTGTGAGTGTATGTGTGGTGTGTGTGGTATGTATGTGTGGTGCGTGTGTTGTGTGTGTAGTATGTGGTGTGTGTAGTATGCGTGTGAGTGTATGTGTGTGTGGTGTGTGTTGTGTGTGGTATGTATGTGTGTGGTGTGTGTGGTGTGTATGTGGTGTGTGTGTGTGGTATGTGTTGTGTGTGTGTGGTGTGTGTTGTGTGTGGTATGTGTGTGTTGTGTGTGTATGTGTGTGTGGTGTGTTCTGTGTGTGTGGTGTATATCTGTGAGTGTATGTGTGGGGTGTGTGGTATGTATGTGTGTTGTGTGTGTGAGTGTATGTGTGTGGTATGTATGTGTGTGGTGTGTGTTGTGTGTGTGTTGTGTGTGGTATGTGTGTGTTGTGTGTGTTGTATGTGTGGTGTATATATGAGTGTATGTGTGGGGTGTGTGGTATGTATGTGTGGTGTGTGTGTTTTGTGTGTGGTGTGTGTGGTGTATATATATGAGTGTATGTGTGGGGTGTGTGGTATGTATGTGGTATGTATGTGTGGTGTGTGTGTTTTGTGTGTGTGGTGTATATGTGTGAGTGTATGTGTGGTGTGTGGTGTGTGTGGTGTATATCTGAGTGAATGTGTGGTGTGTGTGGAATGTATGTGTGGTGTGTGTAGTGTGTGTTGTGTGTGTGGTGTATATTTGTGAGTGTATGTGTGGTGTGTGTTGTGTGTGAGTGTATGTGTGTTGTGTGCAGTGTGTATATGTGAGTGTATGTGTGGTGTGTGTGGTATGTATGTGTGGTGTGTGTTGTGTGTGTGGTGTGTGTTGTGTGTGTGGTGTATATGTGTGAGTGTATGTGGTATGTGTTTGGTGTGTGTGTTGTGTATGTGGTGTGTGTTGTGTATATCTGTGAGTGTATGTGTGGTGTGTGTTGTGTGTGGTGTGTGTGTGGTGTATATCTGTGAGTGAATGTGTGGTGTGTGTGGTATGTATGTGTGGTGTGTGTTGTGTGTGTGGTGTATATGTGTGAGTGTATGTGTGTTGTGTGTGTGTGTGGTGTATATGTGTGGGTGTATGTGTGGTATGTGTGTGGTGTGTGTGGTGTATATGTGTGGTGTGTGTTGTGTGTGTGGTGTATATGTGTGGTATGTGTGTGGTGTGTACTGTGTGTTGTGTGTGTGGTGTATATGTGTGTTGTGTATGTGGTGTGTGTGTGGTGTATATCTGTGAGTGTATGTGTGGTGTGTGTGGTATGTATGTGTGGTGTGTGTTGTGTATATATGTGAGTGTATGTGTGGTGTCTGGTATGTATGTGTGTTGTGTGTGTGAGTGTATGTGTGTGGTATGTATGTGTGGTGTGTGTATGTGTGGTATGTATGTGTGTGTGTGGTATGTGTGTGTTGTGTGTGTGTGGTGTGTGTTGTGTGTGTTGTGTGTGGTATGTGTGTGTTGTGTGTTGTATGTGTGGTGTATATATGAGTGTATGTGTGGGGTGTGTGGTATGTATGTGGTATGTATGTGTGGTGTGTGTGTTTTGTGTATGGTGTGTGTTGTGTGTGTGGTGTATATATGTGAGTGTATGTGTGTGTGGTGTATATGTGTGGTGTGTGTGGTGTATATCTGTGAGTGAATGTGTGGTGTGTGTGGAATGTATGTGTGGTGTGTGTAGTGTGTGTTGTGTGTGTGGTGTATATTTGTGAGTGTATGTGTGGTGTGTGTTGTGTGTGTGGTGTATATGTGTGAGTGTATGTGTTGTGTGCGGTGTGTGTGTGGTGTATATATGTGAGTGTATGTGTGGTATGTATGTGTGGTGTGTGTTGTGTGTGTGGTGTGTATGTGTGAGTGTATGTGGTATGTGTTTGGTGTGTGTGGTGTATATGTGTGGTGTGTGTGGTATGTGTGTGGTGTATATGTGTGGTGTGTGTTGTGTGTGTGGTGTATATGTGTGGTATGTGTGTGGTGTGTTGTGTGTGTGGTGTATGTGTGGTGTGTGTGTTGTGTATGTGGTGTGTGTTGTGTGTGGTGTGTGTGTGGTGTATATCTGTGAGTGTATGTGTGGTGTGTGTTGTGTATGTGGTGTGTGTGTGGTGTATATCTGTGAGTGTATGTGTGGTGTGTATGTGTGGTGTGTGTGGTGTATATGTGTGAGTGTATGTGTGGTGTGTGTGTGGTGTATATCTGTGAGTGAATGTGTGGTGTGTGTTGTGTGTGGTGTGTGTGTGGTGTATATCTGTGAGTGTATGTGTGGTGTGTGTGGTATGTATGTGTGTGTGGTGTATATATGTGGTGTGTGTGTGGTGTATATCTGTGAGTGTATGTGTGGTGTGTGTTGTGTGGTGCGTGTGTGGTGTATATCTGTGAGTGTATGTGTGGTGTGTGTGTGTGTGGTGTATATCTATGAGTGTATGTGTGGTGTGTGTGGTATGTATGTTATGTGTTGTGTGTGGTGTGTGTGTTATGTGTGTGTGTATGTGTGTTGTGTGTGTGGTGTGTGTGGTATGCGTGTGAGTGTATGTGTGTGTTGTGTGTGTGTGGTATGTATGTGTGGTGTGTGTTGTGTGTGGTGTGTGTTGTGTGTGGTATGTATGTGTGTGGTGTGTGTGGTATGTGTTGTGTGTGTTGTATGTGTTGTGTGTGTGTGGTGTGTGTTGTGTGTGTAGTATGTATGTGTGTTGTGTGGTATGTGTGTTGTGTGTGTTGTATGTGTGGTGTGTGTATGTGTGTGTGGTGTGTGTGTCGTGTATATCTGTGAGTGTATGTGTGGTGTGTGTGTGGTGTATATCTGTGAGTGTATGTGGTGTGTGTGGTGTATATGTGTGGTGTGTGTGTGGTGTATATGTGTGGTGTGTGTGGTATGTGTTGTGTGTGGTGTGTGTGTTGTGTGTGTGGTGTATATCTGTGAGTGTATGTGTGTGTGTGAGTGTATGTGTGTGTGGTGTGTGTGGTATGTATGTGTGGTGTGTGTGGCATGTATGTGTGGTGTATATCTGTGAGTGTATGTGTGGGGTGTGTGGTATGTATGTGTGGTGTGTGTGGTATGTGTGTGTATGTGTGTGTGTGAGTGTATGTGAGTGTGGTATGTATGTGTGTTGTGTATGTGGTATGTATGTGTGTTGTGTGTGTGGAGTATATCTGTGAGTGTATGTGTGGGGTGTGTGGTATGTATGTGTGGTGTGTGTTGTATGTGTGGTGTGTGTGGTATGTATGTGTGGTGTATATCTGTGAGTGTATGTGTGGGGTGTGTGGTGTGTTGTGTGTGTGGTATGTGTTGTGTGTGTGGTATGTGTGGTGTGTATGTGTGGTGTGTGTTGTGTGTGTGTTCTGTGTGTTGTGGTGGTATGTGTCTGTTGTGTGTGTGGTGTATGTTGTGTGTTGCGTGTGGTATGCATGTGTTGTGTGTGTGGTGTGTGTTGTGTGGTATGTGTTTTGTGTGTGTGTGTGGTATGTGTGTTGTGTGTGTGGTGTATATCTGTGAGTGTATGTGTGGTGTGTGTTGTGTGTGTGTGGTGTGTGTGGTGTATATGTGTGAGTGTATGTGTGGTGTGTGTGTGGTGTGTTTGGTGTATATCTGTGAGTGTATGTGTGGTGTGTGTGGTATGTATGTGTGTTGTGTGTGTGGTGTATGTGTGTGGTGTGTGTTGTGTGTGTGGTATGTATGTGTGGTGTATATCTGTGAGTGTATGTATGTGTTGTGTATGTGGTATGTATGTGTGTTGTGTGTGTGGAGTATATCTGTGAGTGTATGTGTGTGTGTTGTGTGTGTGGGGTGTGTGGTATGTATGTGTGGTGTGTGTTGTATGTGTGGTGTGTGTGGTATGTATGTGTGGTGTATATCTGTGAGTGTATGTGTGGGGTGTGTGGTGTGTTGTGTGTGTGGTATGTGTGGTGTGTATGTGTGGTGTGTGTTCTGTGTGTTGTGGTGGTATGTGTCTGTTGTGTGTGTGGTGTATGTTGTGTGTGTGGTGTGTGTTGTGTGGTATGTGTTTTGTGTGTGTTGCGTGTGTGTGTGGTGTGTGTGGTATGTGTGTTGTGTGTGGTGTGTGTGTGTGGTGTATATCTGTGAGTGTATGTGTGGTGTGTGTTGTGTGTGTGGTGTGTATGTGTGGTGTGTGTGGTGTATATGTGTGAGTGTATGTGTGGTATGTGTTTTGTGTGTGTTGCGTGTGTGTGTGGTGTGTGTGGTATGTGTGTGGTATGTGTGTTGTGTGTGTGGTGCGTGTGTGGTGTATATATGTGAGTGTATGTGTGGTGTGTGTTGTGTGTGTGGTGTGTATGTGTGGTGTGTGTGGTGTATATGTGTGAGTGTATGTGTGGTGTGTGTGGTGTATATCTGTGAGTGAATGTGTTGTGTGTGTGGTGTATATCTGTGAGTGTATGTGTGGTGTGTGTGGTATGTATGTGTGTGTGGTGTATATCTGTGAGTGTATATGTGGTGTGTGTGGTATGCGTGTGTGTTGTATATATGTGAGTGTATATGTGGTGTGTGTGGTGTGTGTGTGGTGTATATCTGTGAGTGAATGTGTGGTGTGTGTGGTGTGTGTTGTGTGTGGTGTATATCTGTGAGTGTATGTGTGGTGTGTGTGGTATGTATGTGTGTGTGGTGTATATCTGTGAGTGTATATGTGGTGTGTGTTGTATATATGTGAGTGTATATGTGGTGTGTGTGGTGTGTGTGTGGTGTATATCTGTGAGTGAATGTGTGGAGTGTGTGGTGTGTGTTGTGTGTGGTGTATATCTGTGAGTGTATGTGTGGTGTGTGTGGTGTATATCTGTGAGTGTATATGTGGTGTGTGTGGTATGCGTGTGTGTTGTATATATGTGAGTGTATATGTGGTGTGTGTGGTGTATATATGTGAGTGTATGTGTGGTGTGTGTTGTGTGGTGCGTGTGTGGTGTATATCTGTGAGTGTATGTGTGGTGTGTGTGGTGTATATCTATGAGTGTATGTGTGGTGTGTGTGGTATGTATGTTATGTGTTGTGTGTGGTGTGTGTGTTATGTGTGTGTGTATGTGTGGTGTGTGTGGTATGCGTGTGAGTGTATGTGTGGTATGTATGTGTGGTGTGTTGTGTGTGGTATGTATGTGTGTGGTGTGTGTGTGGTATGTGTGGTGTGTGTTGTGTGTGGTATGTATGTGTGTGGTGTGTGTGGTATGTGTTGTGTGTGTTGTATGTGTGGTGTGTGTGGTGTATATCTGTGAGTGTATGTGGTGTGTGTGGTGTATATGTGTGGTGTGTGTGTTGTGTGTGTGGTGTATATCTGTGAGTGTATGTGTGTGTGTGAGTGTATGTGTGTGTGGTGTGTGTGTGGTATGTATGTGTGGTGTGTGTGTGGTGTATATCTGTGAGTGTATGTGTGGGGTGTGTGGTATGTATGTGTGGTGTGTGTGGTATGTGTGTGGTGTGTGTGTGAGTGTATGTGTGTGTGGTATGTATGTGTGTTGTGTGTGTGGTGTGTATGTGTAGTGTGTGTTGTGTGTATGTGTGGTGTGTGTTGTGTGTATGTGGTGTGTGTTCTGTGTGTTGTGGTGGTATGTGTCTGTTGTGTGTTGCGTGTGGTATGCGTGTGTGGTGTGTGTTGTGTGTGGTATGTGTGGTGTGTGTTTTATGTGTGTGTGGTGTGTGTGGTATGTGTGTTGTGTGTGTTGTGTGTGGTGTGTGTGTGGTGTATATCTGTGAATGTATGTGTGGTGTGTGTGGTATGTATGTGTGGTGTGTGTTGTGTGTGGTGTGTGTGTGGTGTATATCTGTGAGTGTATGTGTTGTGTGTGTGGTGTATATGTGTGAGTATGTGTGGTGTGTGTGGTATGTGTTGTGTGTGTGGTGTATATGTGTGAGTGCATGTGTGGTGTGTGTTGTGTATATCTGTGAGTGTATGTGTGGTGTGTGTGTTGTGTGTGAGTGTATGTGTGTGTTGTGTGTGTAGTATGTGTGTGTGTGGTATGCGTGTGAGTGTATGTGTGTGGTATGTATGTGTGGTGTGTTTTGTGTGTGGTATGTATGTGTGTGGAGTGTGTGGTGTGTATGTGTGGTATGTGTTGTGTGTGTGTGGTGTGTGTAGTATGTATGTGTGGTGTGTGTTGTGTGTGTGGTGTATATCTGTGAGTGTATGTGTGGGGTGTGTGGTATGTATGTGTGTTGTGTGTGTGTGAGTGTATGTGTGTGGTGTGTATGTGGTATGTATGTGTGTTGTGTGTGTGGTGTGTATGTGTGGTGTGTGTTCTGTGTGTTGTGGTGGTATGTGTCTGTTGCGTGTGGTGTGCGTGTGTTGTGTGTGGTATGTGTGTGTTGTGTGTGTGGTGTGTGTTGTGTGGTATGTGTTTTGTGTGTGTGGTGTGTGTTGTGTGTGGTATGTGTTTGTTGAGTGTGGTATGAGTGGTGTGTGTTGTGTGTGTGGTGTATGTTGTATGTGTGGTGTGTGTGGTATGTATGTGTGGTGTGTGTAGTGTATATATGTGAGTGTATGTGTGGGGTGTGTGGTATGTATGTGTGTTGTCTGTGTGGTGTGTGTGGTATGTATGTGTGATGTGTGTTGTGTGTGTGGTATGTATGTGTGTGGTGTGTGTTGTGTGTGTGGTATGTGTGTGTTGTGTGTGTGTGGTGTGTGTTGTGTGTGTTGTGTGTGGTATGTGTGTGTTGTGTGTGTTGTATGTGTGGTGTATATATGAGTGTATGTATGTGGTATGTATGTGTGGTGTGTGTGTTGTGTGTGTGGTGTGTGTTGTGTGTGGTGTATATATGTGAGTGTATGTGTGGTGTGTGTTGTGTGTGTTGTGTGTGTTGTATGTGTGGTGTATATATGAGTGTATGGTGTGTGGTATGTATGTGGTATGTATGTGTGGTGTGTGTGGTGTGTGTGTGGTGTATATCTGTGAGTGTATGTGGTGTGTGTGGTGTATATGTGTGGTGTGTGGTGTATATGTGTGAGTGTATGTGTGGTGTATATCTGTGAGTGTATGTGTGGTGTGTGTTGTGTGTGTGGTGTATATGTGTGGTGTGTGTGGTATGTGTGTGTGGTGTATATATGTGAGTGTATGTGTGGTGTGTGTGGTCTATATCTGTGAGTGAATGTGTGGTGTGTGTTGTGTGTGTGGTGTATATGTATGAGTGTATGTGTGTTGTGTGTGGTGTGTGTTGTGTGTGTGGTGTATATCTGTGAGTGTATGTGTGGTGTGTGTGTGGTGTATATGTGTGAGTGTATGTGTGTTGTGTGTGTGGTGTATATGTGTGAGTGTATGTGTGGTGTGTGTAGTGTGTGTTGTGTGTGTGGTGTATATATATGAGTGTATGTGTGGGGTGTGTGGTATGTATGTGGTATGTATGTGTGGTGTGTGTGTTTTGTGTGTGTGGTGTATATGTGTGGTGTGTGTGGTGTATATCTGAGTGAATGTGTGGTGTGTGTGGAATGTATGTGTGGTGTGTGTTGTGTGTGTGGTGTATATTTGTGAGTGTATGTGTGGTGTGTGTTGTGTGTGACTGTATGTGTGTTGTGTGCAGTATGTGTGTGGTGTATATATGTGAGTGTATGTGTGGTGTGTGTGGTATGTATGTGTGGTGTGTGTTGTGTGTGTGGTGTATATGTGTGAGTGTATGTGGTATGTGTTTGGTGTGTGTGTTGTGTATGTGGTGTGTGTTGTGTGTGTGGTGTATATATGTGAGTGTATGTGTGGTGTGTGTTGTGTGTGGTGTGTGTGTGGTGTATATCTGTGAGTGTATGTGTGGGGTGTGTTGTGTGTGTGGTGTATGTGTGGTGTGTGTGTTGTGTATGTGGTGTGGGTTGTGTGTGGTGTATATCTGTGAGTGTATGTGTGGTGTGTATGTGTGGTGTGTGTGGTGTATATGTGTGAGTGTATGTGTGGTGTGTGTGTGGTGTATATCTGTGAGTGAATGTGTGGTGTGTGTTGTGTGTGTTGTGTGTGTGGTGTATATCTGTGAGTGAATGTGTGGTGTGTGTGGTATGTATGTGTGGTGTGTGTTGTGTGTGTGGTGTATATGTGTGAGTGTATGTGTGTTGTGTGTGTGGTGTGTGTTGTGTGTGTGTGTGGTGTATATGTGTGGGTGTATGTGTGGTATGTGTGTGGTGTGTGTGGTGTATATGTGTGGTGTGTGTTGTGTGTGTGGTGTATATGTGTGGTATGTGTGTGGTGTGTACTGTGTGTTGTGTGTGTGGTGTATATGTGTGTTGTGTATGTGGTGTGTGGTGTGTGTGTGGTGTATATCTGTGAGTTTATGTGTGGTGTGTGTGGTATGTATGTGTGGTGTGTGTTGTGTGTGGTGTATATCTGTGAGTGTATGTGTGGTGTGTGTGGTATGTATGTGTGGTGTGTGTTGTGTATATATGTGAGTGTATGTGTGGTGTGTGTGGTATGTGTTGTGTGTGTGGTGTATATGTGTGGTGTGTGTTGTATATGTGTGATGTGTGTGGTGTGTGTCGTGTGTGTGGTGTATATGTGTGATGTGTGTGTGGTGTATATGTGTGGTGTATGTGGTGTGTGTGTGGTGTATATCTGTGAGTGTATGTGTGGTGTGTGTGGTATGTATGTGTGGTGCGTGTGTAGTATGTGTGTGTGTGGTATGCGTGTGAGTGTATGTGTGTGTGTGGTATGTATGTGTGGTATGTATGTGTGTGGTGTGTATGTGTGGTGTGTGTGGTATGTGTTGTGTGTTTGTGGTGTGTGTAGTATGTATGTGTGGTGTGTGTTGTGTGTGGTGTGTGTGTATGTGTGTGTGGTGTGTTCTGTGTGTGTGGTGTATATCTGTGAGTGTATGTGTGGGGTGTCTGGTATGTATGTGTGTTGTGTGTGTGAGTGTATGTGTGTGGTATGTATGTGTGGTGTGTGTATGTGTGGTATGTATGTGTGTGTGTGGTATGTGTGTGTTGTGTGTGTGTGGTGTGTGTTGTGTGTGGTATGTGTGTGTTGTGTGTTGTATGTGTGGTGTATATATGAGTGTATGTGTGGGGTGTGTGGTATGTATGTGGTATGTATGTGTGGTGTGTGTGTTTTGTGTATGGTGTGTGTTGTGTGTGTGGTGTATATATGTGAGTGTATGTGTGTGTGGTGTATATGTGTGGTGTGTGTGGTGTATATCTGTGAGTGAATGTGTGGTGTGTGTGGAATGTATGTGTGGTGTGTGTAGTGTGTGTTGTGTGTGTGGTGTATATTTGTGAGTGTATGTGTGGTGTGTGTTGTGTGTGTGGTGTATATGTGTGAGTGTATGTGTTGTGTGCGGTGTGTGTGTGGTGTATATATGTGAGTGTATGTGTGGTATGTATGTGTGGTGTGTGTTGTGTGTGTGGTGTGTATGTGTGAGTGTATGTGGTATGTGTTTGGTGTGTGTGGTGTATATGTGTGGTGTGTGTGGTATGTGTGTGGTGTATATGTGTGGTGTGTGTTGTGTGTGTGGTGTATATGTGTGGTATGTGTGTGGTGTGTTGTGTGTGTGGTGTATGTGTGGTGTGTGTGTTGTGTATGTGGTGTGTGTTGTGTGTGGTGTGTGTGTGGTGTATATCTGTGAGTGTATGTGTGGTGTGTGTTGTGTATGTGGTGTGTGTGTGGTGTATATCTGTGAGTGTATGTGTGGTGTGTATGTGTGGTGTGTGTGGTGTATATGTGTGAGTGTATGTGTGGTGTGTGTGTGGTGTATATCTGTGAGTGAATGTGTGGTGTGTGTTGTGTGTGGTGTGTGTGTGGTGTATATCTGTGAGTGTATGTGTGGTGTGTGTGGTATGTATGTGTGTGTGGTGTATATATGTGAGTGTATATGTGGTGTGTGTGTGGTGTATATCTGTGAGTGTATGTGTGGTGTGTGTTGTGTGGTGCGTGTGTGGTGTATATCTGTGAGTGTATGTGTGGTGTGTGTGTGTGTGGTGTATATCTATGAGTGTATGTGTGGTGTGTGTGGTATGTATGTTATGTGTTGTGTGTGGTGTGTGTGTTATGTGTGTGTGTATGTGTGTTGTGTGTGTGGTGTGTGTGGTATGCGTGTGAGTGTATGTGTGTGTTGTGTGTGTGTGGTATGTATGTGTGGTGTGTGTTGTGTGTGGTATGTATGTGTGTGGTATGTATGTGTGTGGTGTGTGTGGTATGTGTTGTGTGTGTTGTATGTGTTGTGTGTGTGTGGTGTGTGTTGTGTGTGTAGTATGTATGTGTGTTGTGTGGTATGTGTGTTGTGTGTGTTGTATGTGTGGTGTGTGTATGTGTGTGTGGTGTGTGTGTCGTGTATATCTGTGAGTGTATGTGTGGTGTGTGTGTGGTGTATATCTGTGAGTGTATGTGGTGTGTGTGGTGTATATGTGTGGTGTGTGTGTGGTGTATATGTGTGGTGTGTGTGGTATGTGTTGTGTGTGTTGTGTGTGTGGTGTATATCTGTGAGTGTATGTGTGTGTGTGAGTGTATGTGTGTGTGGTGTGTGTGGTATGTATGTGTGGTGTGTGTGGCATGTATGTGTGGTGTATATCTGTGAGTGTATGTGTGGGGTGTGTGGTATGTATGTGTGGTGTGTGTGGTATGTGTGTGTATGTGTGTGTGTGAGTGTATGTGAGTGTGGTATGTATGTGTGTTGTGTATGTGGTATGTATGTGTGTTGTGTGTGTGGAGTATATCTGTGAGTGTATGTGTG
>JAHLWY010001783.1:0-15158 GCA_020002185.1 Paraescarpia echinospica
CCAGCCAGGTAGAGAAAAATGTCCAGCATGGGGTCAGAAATGCTCGTACTGTAATGGCCCTAACCATTTCCGCGCTAAATGCCGAAAGAAACGGCAACAAGGGCAGGAAGTCCGCACTGTCGATCGTCATAGCAACGACAATGGGCAGGAATGGTTACACACCTATGACATTGGTTGTAACAAACGAATGAATCGAGTCACAGCGCTTATGAAGGTAAATAACTGCGATGTCCGAATCCAGCTCGACACTGGTGCAGACGTAAATACGATCACGCAAAGATTCGTATACAAGCACCAAGTTCGCCAATCACAAGGAAAACTTGTTATGTGGAACGGTTCCAAAATGACTCCAAAGGGTGTGACAAAATTGGCCGTGACGAATCCCAAAACTGGCGAAATGAAAGATGTTGAGTTTGTTGTTGTCAACAATGATCTCACGTGTCTCATTGGATCGGCAACAGTACAGGACATGGGCCTACTCACCGTTCACGGAGAACAGTTCATCGCAGAACTGCCACGAAAGCAACGGCGCTTGAAGGATGCAAGTCCATGCATAAAACTGCTGGTAGTAAGTAGTAGGGGTTACAGGCGCCCCGAGCTATCACGCAGAGAGCAAGAAGTGGACACTTTGGGCAGGTTGGGAACAGCGACCCTCCAGACAGACCCTAGTGTGAGACCCAAGGTACAACCCTCCAGACAGACCCTGGTGTGAGACCCAAGGTAATCCCAAGCCGGAGATTACCAATTTCACTACGAAAACCTGTGAAGGCCGAACTAGACACACTTGTGAAGCGAGGTGTGTTGATACTAATTGACGAGCCGACCCCGTGGGTAAGTCAGATGGCAGTCGTACAGAAACAGAACGGCCAGTTTGATAACCACTGAAGGCATCAAAGCAGACGGCGGAAAAGTCAAAGCAATTCTTGAGATGCCAGCACCTACTGATGTGCATGTAGTCAAACGATTTTGTAGCATGATTCAATATCTTGCGCAGTTCATGCCAGGTTTAGCAAGCGACCTGGAACCAATAAGAACACTGACACGTAAGAACATTGACTGGAACTGGTCGAAGCAATGCGGGGAGGCGTTCAACGAGATGAAGAAGAAGATCTCGGCACCGGTCCTGGCATACTTCGACCCCGACAAAGAACTCGAATTGCAAGTCGACAGCAGGAAAGATAGCTTAGGCGCTGCTCTGATGCTGGACGGGAAGCCGATTGAGTATGCTTCTCGGTCCTTGACGACTACCGAACGCAGGCGGGCTCAGATTGAAAAGGAACTTTTGTCGGTCGTGTTTGGTCTTGAACGATTTGACCAATACACGTACGGGCGCAAGGTGATTATTCAGAATGATCATAAGCCCCTAGAAAATCACTGAGCCATGCACCGAAAAGACTGCAGTTACTGATGTTAAGACTGCATCGATACGATGTGGAGTTCCAATATGTGGAGGGGGAAAGACTCCGCATTGCAGACACGCTAAGCCGAGCGTATCTAGATATGCCAGAAAGCCAAGTGAGATCCGTGAGAATCAATGCGCTTCAAGACGTACCTGATACGATCACACTAGCCGTGGCACAAGCGACTGCAAACGATGCAGATTTGCAGAAAGTGCTATATCTCATACATAATGGATGGGCCGAAAGCAAGCAGCTGCCCAGATAGTACAACTACAGCGGGCCGACGGCGGGCCGACAGCGGCAAAGTCATCGGCCCGCTGTCGGCATCCGCCTGCGGGCCGAGGAATTTTTTGTCCGGCGGCTCGCCTGCGGGCCGAGGGCGGCTCCTAGTTGGACGCCGATACTCTGCCGTTGGTTAGCCGCTCATATGCCGACTGTGCCTAATTTTGCTAAATGTGTGTATTGTGTGTGTTTTCGAGTAGTAAGATCAAATTATACACATACACTTATGTGTATTGGTCTTATAACTTGAACATTTTAATAGTAATCATCATGCTTTGTAACTCTAATGTTAAAATGAACATTACTTGATAAACATTCATCAATTTATTGAGATTACCTGGAATTTGGAAGTTCAAAACAATAAAATAATATAGTAATATATTATTTAGGAACCTAAATGTAATCTGCTTCAAAAATAGAATGGGTGTCGAGTATCCCATCCAATTATTATAAACTAAAATTAAATACGTACACAACTCCAATGCGCATAACAAACACATAATTTAATACAAGAAAATCAAAAGGCAAAGTTGCAATTAGTGTCCATATTCATATAAAAAGACTGCTTAATTATTAGTGTTCATAAACTGTTTTCTGCTACATCCAGCTGCATTTGTCATCCGGTGCTGTCTATAACCATTCCCGTCAGAGGCAGTCTTGGAGTACTTTCGAATTTTCTCCTGATGTTGTATACGTCAGTGGCAGTGTTGCCACTTCATTCCCTCTGACTGCATCTGGAATAATAACGTACAAATATTTAATTTCTTCAATGAAGGTACCATATTGTACAATGCATATAGTATCTATAAAATGTGTAAAATATTAAACATATATTTTGTCTCACAATAAGGTCACATAAAATAATTTTACTTGACTTTTATAAAACATAAATTCCCGGTTTCTCATCAGCACAAACATTTTAAAATAGCTTCCACAAAACTTTATTTTGACATATAATTATCCTTTGCTTATATATGCATGCAATAATTCTGCGCAAAAACAGAAAACTGTATTTCACGCCAAACCAAAGGAATGTGCCTACTTGTAAGAAATACATTCAGTAGACATCTTAAGACTTTGAAGTTGTTAATTGTTGACGATGAGTTGCATTGATAGTTGTTATAGTACCGTCATTAGGATCAACATACACACATTTACCATAAATCGCACCCCTCATTTACATATTAATAAAGTTCTGATGAGAAACCTGGAATTGTTTTATATAGCCCTAAAGTAAAGCGACATAAATGGCAGAAATTGTGTGGGCCATAAACTGACAGAAGACGTCTAGTGTAAGCACTTCATCTATCACACATTTACCCTGTCACACTAACAAACAGGAACACGCAGCACAGGGACAGCATTTGTGGTTGTTAAGATCCGTTCATCTTCATCATATCGTCGTCATCCATAGCCTATATAGGGCGGCCACAATCATGACATCAGGTTATTCTGCCCCACATTTTATTTAATGTTTTACGCATAAATAACAAGTTTCCACACAATCAAATGTGTGTTTATAAAGTCATGCCCAGATTAATGTATTTGAATAATCTAGAAATATACAAAGATTTACAACAGAATGTCTAAAAACGTACCTTTTTCCCCGGAGCTCTGCTTTTACTGTTCCCTCTAACTGTCAGTCTGGACTCTGTTCAAAAATGGCAGTACACCGTAGTGTCAAATGTCACTACCCCTGTGCTCCAGCCGAGGCAGGCCCGACTGCTGATAAATGACTAACGGACTCTTACATGAGGTCAACGGCGGCTCGGCTAGGGAGCGGCTGGCAGGCGGCTGTCGTGTGCCGACGAGTGCCGCTTCCCAGCCGCTCAGATCCGCCCTCGGGCCGAGGGTGGCGTGCTGGCTGGGTGGTCCCAACAGAAGCAACACCGTACTTCGATATCCGGGACACACTCAGCCACCAAGACGGAGTGATTCTTAAAGGCCAGAGAGTAGTCATCCCAAGAGCTTTGCGACGTGAGATGCTACGAAAACTACATGCCGCACACACTGGTTATGACAGCATGATGGCACGGGCCCGAGAAACGATATTTTGGCCAAGAATGTCGAGCGATGTAAAGCAGATGGCCGAAGCATGTGAGATATGTCAGAACTGGAAACCAGCCCAACAGAAAGAAACGTTGAGAAACCACGATGATGGTGATGGACCATGGCGAAAAGTCGGAGTCGACCTGTTTGCCTGTTAACAATCGATTACTACTCCGGATATTTCGAGGTCGACCGTTTAACAACAACAACGTCTCGACAAGTCATCACCAAGCTGAAAACTCATTTCGCTCGATTTGGTTCACCTCGTCAGCTGATCAGCGTTAACGGAAGTAAGTTTTCAGCAGTCGAATTTGCACAATTTACCAGGGAATGGAAAATCGAACGCATGACGTCATCTCCCATTTATCCCCAATCAAACGTTAGAGAAAGGACAACCAATCCTATTCGAGACGCTTCCCAATGCCAAGTGGAAACGCGGCGTAATGACACAGAAACCGGATGACAGGTCCTACGTAGTAAGCGACCGAAAGGGCAATAAATATCGGCGAAACCGAATATACATTCGTCCGGGAATGAACCCCGACGACATTCCTCCGGCAAAGAACCCTAACGACGCTCGCCTGGCTAGGAACAACGACAACGGCGTGACATCAAAGGAAGCGCTAGAACAGCCGGGAACATTCAGCGATAGGGAACGCAATCAGGGACACGACCCGAAGCTACTGACCCAAGGGAACGGACACTCCCACAGTGGCGTCTGGAATTTAGGACAGGCCGATGAGGACACGACAACAGCCCACCTGGATGAAGGACTATATAGTCGGTAGTGACAAACGCCCCCTAATGACTATCGAATTTTCTAAAGAAAGGGGGATGTTAAGAGATACCGTCAGTGTATACCGAAAACATGATATGCGTCCACTAATGCGGCCATCTAGTCGACGACCTAGTGGCACTTTGGACTGACGCACTCTCTCCGCGACACTGGGACAAAACAGCACGACGATTTGGCATGTGTATGTATCTGCTCGAATAAAGCTGTTTAATGACATAACACGACTTATCAACAGTTTTTAAGCTGCACACTTGACAAAATAGAAGATTATATCAAACAATACAGTTCCACTGAAATCTCAAAATCGACGAAGTAACCCTCAACTGCATGTTTGGCTGCTACCGCGAAACCGATCTGTGCGACTTCCGCCTGGTTTTGGGAGAGCGGGTCACATATGTTTGGAGGATGTATTTTAAAGACGTGTTTGGAATATTGGAGAGGATGGCGACGGCTTGATAACCCTTAGCAAATTTTTTTTATAGAAAACTATTAATTTCCTATAGTATTCTATAATTTTCTATAGTATTCTATAGAAAACTATAAATTAATTATGGAAATTAAAATTTCCTACAGAATTCTATAGAATATTCTATAGAATTCTATAGTTTTTAGAGAACGTATAGTTTAAAGTAGGATTCTGTAGAAAACTGTAGTATAGTCTATAGAATTATATAGTTTTGAGAGAATCTGTAGTTTTATGTAGGATTCTATAGAAAACTATAGAAAATTCTATAGATAACTACAGACAATTCTACAGAATTCATTGGAAGTGTAATTCCTGTAGAATTCTGTATAATATTCTATAGTGTTTGTGGTTTCTGTAGAAATCTATAGAAAACTATAGAATATTCTATAGCATTTATGACGTATTTTATTTCTGTAGGATTATATAGGATATTCTAGTTTTCTATAAATTTCTACAGAAAACTATAGATTATCTGAAAACTATAGAATTCTATAGAATATTCTATATTATGTCACCCGAGCCGTTTTCTATAGAAAATATTTCGTATAGTTTTCTACAGAAAACTACGCGCAAAAATCCTGTAGAATATTCTTTAAACAAACTATAACAAATTTCCTATAATTTTCTATAGAAAATTATGCGCAAAAATCCTGTAGTTTTCTATTGAAACTGTCCTATAGTTTTTTTTATAGAAAATGTCCTATAGTTTTCTATAGACAATGTCCTATAGTTTTCTATAGAAAACTATGCGCAAAAATCTTGTAGTTTTCTATAGAAAATCTATAGTTTTTTGCTAAGGGAAATGTAGGTAGATAATTGGATATAAGTGAGGTGCGATATAGAACAGAGAGCATTAACGCACCGACTTGCTCATTCTAGTTATAAAGATGCTTACTTGTGTTTGATGAGCTGTATTATTTATAATTATGATCATTGAAAATGTAGCGATAGGTTGTGAATTTTTAAGGAATCTCATATGTAGATACGTGCGTTTACTAGTGACACGCACTCGGCCACACACACAACGCATGCACGCACCCCCCACACACATGCGAATGAGGCGCATGGTGGCCCTGATGAAAGGAGGGCAGTGATTATTACATTATGGGCAGGAAAAGGGTATTACGTTATCAGAAAAAATTAGTACACATCGGACAGAAGGTTTATTACATTAAGAGTCTTTGTTATTACAGTATCAGACACTTACGTTATTGGTAAATTTTATTACATTATTATTATTACCTTTTTGGTTAATTTCAATACATCATCGGGCACATATTACATAATCAGTTAATTACAACATTAACAGTTGTACCCCGGACTCTAAACTGAATGTAATCCAAACTTTACCTGATCTTAGCCCTAACCTAAACCCTAATATAAAACCGTACACTAACCGTAATTTCTGAGCGTGTAGCGCATAATTATCAGTTATATAATAATAATAATGTCAACTTGTAGAGCGCCATAATTCTAGACAAAAGTCCATTCAGAGGCGCTAAAATAGATTAATAATATTAAAACTAGCTAGTTAAATAAATGATAATAAAATAAGTAAATAAATTGCTAAAACCGTGATGCATAATGCGAAGGCAATAAGATTAGGTGGTAAAAGGATATAGCATTAATTAAAACGTGACATAGTATGTGCATCATAAGGCATAAATAAGTTAGTTAAATGAAATAAGTTATTTAAAAACAAAATAAGTTATTTAAAAACACTATGTCATGTGCGAAATCACATACTAAACTAAACTAAACTTTGAATGCTATACGGAACAGATGGGTTTTTAAAAGTCGTTTGAATGTGGCTAGCGCTGTGACTGTCTTTAATTCTAACGAAAGAGTATTCCACATCCGTGGGGCCGAAACTGAGAAGGAGCGATCGCCGTATCTGCTGTTGGATGGCGGCACACGCAGGTCGTTGTTGTTAGCAGAACGTAGCGCACGCGCTGGTCGGTACGCGTCTAGCAAGTCGGTAATGTACGACGGTGCAATGCCATGTTGGGCTTGGAATGAAAGCAGCAGTATTTTATACACGATACGCTGTTTCACTGGAAGCCAGTGGAGCTTCTTTAGCACCGGGGTGATGTTCTCTCGCCTGTTGCAGCGGACTACCAAACGAGCTGCGGAGTTCTGCACTCTCTGCAGTTTCGAGATAAGGACGTCTGGGATGCCGAACAGCAAAGCGTTCCCGTAGTCGAGTCTCGAAATGACCAGTGAATGTATTATTCGAGCCGCTAATTTCTCCAATAAACACGATCGTATGGAAGCAATGTTACGCAGGTGAAAGTATGCAGCACGATATACGTGTTGCACATGACGTACCATCGACATTCCAACGTCGAACACAACGCCGATGTTGAAGGCACTCGGACTAGGAATGATGTCACAGTCGTCGATCTTTATCATTGTGTTTCTTCTGGTTGGAGCGTGATGCGAAGACGAGCGCGACTGTTTTGTCCTCGTTGACTTTCAGTAGATTGGTGTTCATCCACGCACGGACGTCGTTGACGCAGTGTTCGATTGTATGCAGCGATGACAATCTGTCGATTCCATCAGTGATGTCGAATTTGATGTACAACTGCGCGTCGTCTGCGTACATGTGATAGTTCAAATTGTGTTGTTTGATGATATCGCCGATTGGAGAAGTGTAGATGGTGAAAAGCAACGGCCCCAATGCTGAGCCTTGGGGAACCCCGAAAGCGATATTTGAATGGTCGGAAGCACGGCCTTGTATTTTCACGGATTGTGTTCAATCGGCCAAATATGAGCGGACCCATTCTAGAGCGGAGCCAGTCACACCAATGCGTTTTTCTAGACGCGAGATCAGGATATCGTGTTCGACGGTGTCGAATGCGGCCGACATATCGAGTAGTACGAGTATTACCCCGTACCGCCGGTCTAATGCCTGAAGAATGTCATTCTGTACAAGCACTAGAGCAGTTTCAGTTGAGTGGTACGGTCGATAGGCCGACTGGTTTCGGTCGAATAGGTCGTTCGCAGTTGCGTGATCGAGTAGGCACCGTGCGACCTGTCTCTCGAGCAACTTGGAGACAAAAGGGAGATTGGAGACGGTCTATAGTGTGACAAGTTCGGCTTCTTTAGTAACGGGGTGACGTCAGCATGTTTTAGTCAACGAGGGACGACACCGTGTGTGATGGATGCGTTAATCAGTTGCGTCAGAATTGGCGCTAATCCGTCCGAAACGTCTTTAAGTAGCCATGTTGGCAATGGGTCGAGCGCGCAAGATGTCGTTGGCGACTTGGTGATAAGACCGCGAATATCAGATGTCGACGCTGTCGCGAACATGTGTAATCGTGGTACACTGGAGGTCTGCCTCTTCTCGACATTGAGGCTAGGTGTGCCGGCGGGGTAGTCGCCTAGCGTCTCACGAATCGTATCGACCTTTGCTGAGAAGAAAGTAGCGAAACGTGTTGCGAGTTCTTGCGTGTTGTCGTTTTGTGGTAAGTGAGCGGATTTCCTTCACTGCAGGAGCCCGTTCATCAAACGGTACAGTCGTCTTGAATTGCCACCGCATTGATCAAGTTCGAATTCAAAGTAGTCCGATTTTGCAGTGTTGATTAGTTTCTTGACGTATGCACATTGTGCCTTGTATATATCGCGATGGACAGTAAGGGATGTGCGCCGCCATTTTCGTCGTGTTCTCTTGGCGTCGGCCAGCTTCTCGTTGTACCAAGGCACCAGTGGGCGGACAGCTACACGACGTGACAGTAAGGGTGCGTGTTTCTGGACGAGGTCGGACAACACGGTGTTGTATGCAGTGATAAGTTCATCTGCGTCGCTGGCAGAGGGCATTGCAACCAGTGTCGACGCTGCAATGTCGTCGCGAAACGCCGGCTTGTTGATGGTCGTATATTTCCGATACAGTATTTGTTTCCTAGGGATAGTTGGCTTTAAGATATCAATAACGCATTAGTAGTAAAGGAGGTTAAGTACCGCGCATGGTGGATTCGTCGCGGTGGAAGCCCCCTGTTAATAGATAGGACTTTTCCACAGGGGCGCGTCAAAACAATGGCCGGGTTAAAGATAGGGATTTTTAACATGGGAAAGATAGGGCTTCCTTCGAAAATGGTTTTCGACTTCTCGTCGTTTACAACCTGGTTAAAGATAGGGATTTTTAACGTGGGAGAGATACAAGCCTTGTAAACGAGAAATCTCGTTTACAAAATCCACCCGATTTGCTTCGAAAATGGTTTTCGAGATTGGCGACAACCTGGGTTAAAGCATAGGGATTTTTAACGTGTAGAGATACAAACCTTGTAAACGAGAAATCTCGTTTACAAAATCCACCCGATTTGCTTCGAAAATGGTTTTCGAGATTGGCGACAACCTGGGTTAAAGCATAGGGATTTTTAACGTGTCTCAGAGATACAAACCTTGTAAACGAGAAATTTCATTTATCCGGTGTTAAAGCATAGGCCATTTTTGTCGCAAAGGTATGCGACCACTTTTTGAATAAAATATACCGAACATCATTTGAACAGGCTACTCACGTGATTGCTTGACCCGAAGGTCCAGGCTCTGCCTAGGGATCGAGCCTTTATTTGTTTGACTATGTCAGGTCGAAAATGGGGTGTTATAATAAGGCATAATTTATAATAACAAAAGGATTATAAATTCAACGGAGGCCGTTTTGTCTGAAGTAATGTATACGAAATGTAGACTACATATAGGACTATGTTATATCA
This sequence comes from Paraescarpia echinospica, assembly GCA_020002185.1. Taxonomy (NCBI): domain Eukaryota; kingdom Metazoa; phylum Annelida; class Polychaeta; order Sabellida; family Siboglinidae; genus Paraescarpia; species Paraescarpia echinospica. Next base: position 9,706 of record JAHLWY010001783.1, read on the forward strand.
GGACCTATAGCCTCGTTTTTTCGAACAGAGTGAACATTTTGGAATTAGACCTTTGATGTACTCGAGATGTGTCTGGGCATGTTTGTTTGTTTGTTTGTTGAGTCATCAAACTGCTACGCACAGTAATTTTGTACCCGAGGTTGACTTGGTTAATCAGATAGTGCTTTGGTTAGCCATTGTTTTGAGCTTTCGTGCATGAATATAATCCCATCATTTGATGTTATGGTCATTGTCGTTATAGTGAGTGAAAAATCTCCCTGTTAACCGGTATAAACTGGTATCAATCAAGCCTCAAGGGTCTGTGTATTGGCCCCGTGTTAAGCCATAGGGAAGTTATACGAACTTATCTGTTAAAACATTCAAACTACCAGCTATCTGTGTAATATTTTGGTCAAACTGTTTGTCATTTGCACTTACCAACGGTCACAGTTGAAAGTCCGCGTACAAACCGGATCCAAACTGGTGTCAAACTGTTTTGAACTGATATATCCTATCCAAGGCTCATCCGTATTTCATCTGTGCCTAGAGATCACCAATACTGTTTCAGCATTTTATCATGCTGGTGTTCTTAACCTATACGTGTGTACGTATGTACGTATGTACGTAGGTGCATAATCGCGTTCAACATCATTATTAAATAAATAAACGCGCTATGTGCGATGCGCAATGTCGACTCGATCACCTTGATGTCAAAGATCATAATTATATCAATACAAGACGGCGCAGTGCTCGCTATCTACATTGTTCGAGGAAAGTGAAGCGTCATGTTACAACAGTACAGGTACATAATAACCTCCCAGATAAGATGTACCAGTATCTATATAGTTTACCGTATTAAGGTTCATGTGTACCCAGGACCATTAGAACGTTTTTATCCTTTTTCGTACTATAGTATTTAAATTCGTGCTTCTTCGGTAAAACCTTCGAAACCAACTTCTGTCGTAAAACAAATAACCTGGTATGGGTAATCGAAAATGAACTCATAGATTCATACATATATATATATATATATATATATAGATACATCAAGAGACGAGACTGTGACCGTGATGTGTGATCTATGACCGAGATGTGTCACGAGACTACGGATGCCACATCACACGATAAAGTACTCAGACCAACTAGTGGTGCGAACGAAACACAACAGTTTGACCAACACACATCACGAATCGAACTATAGACACGAGTCGGACAACCGAAACACTATAGTTTGACCAACACACGGCACGAATCGGACTCAGACCAACTAGTTGTACAAACGAAACACTATGCTTTGACCAACACGTGTCACGAATTGAACTCAGATCAACTAGTTGGACAAACGAAACACTATGCTTTGACCAACACGTGTCACGAATTGAACTCGGACCAAATAGTTGGACAAACGAAACACTATTCTTTGACCAACACATGTCACAAATTGAACTCAGATCAACTAGTCACACAAACGAAACACTATGCTTTGACCAACACGCTGAACGAATCGAACATTGAACTCAGACCAACTAGTTGTGCAAACGAAACACTATGCTTTGACCAACACGTGTCACGAATTGAACTCAGACCAACTAGTTGTGCAAACGAAACAGAAACTTAACCGATTACGCTGCACAAATTGAACTCAGACCAACTAGTTGTACAAACGAAACACTATGCTTTGACCAACACGTGTCACGAATTGGACTTAGATCAACTAGTTGGACAAACGAAACACTATGCTTTGACCAACACGTGTCACGAAAACGAAACACTATGCTTTGACCAACACGTGTCATGAATTGAACTTAGATCAACTAGACACATCACACGAGACAATGTCCGAGATATGTCACGAGACTTCGGATGGCACGTCACACGAGAGTACCGACGAGACAAGAGACGAGACTATGACCGAGATATGTCACGAGACTACGGATGCCACATCACACGAGACTTCGTATGACACGTCACACAAGAGTACCGACGAGACAAGAGACGAGACTATGACCGAGATACGGCACGAGACTACGGATGACACGTCACACAAGAGTACCGACGAGAAAAGAGACGAGACTATGACCGAGATATGTCACGAGACTACGGATGACACATCACACGAGACTTCGGATGACACATCACACGAGAGTACCGACGAGACAAGAGACGAGACCATGACCGAAAAGGAAGCAAAGAACTCACTCACTCACTCACCCTTCGTATCTGTTCACTCACTCACTCACTCACTCACTCACCCTTCGTATCTGTTCACTCACTCACTCACTCACCCTTCGTATATGTTCACTCACTCACTCACTCACTCACTCACTCATCCTTTGTGTCTGTTCACGCAGTCACTCACTCACGCACTCATTACACTATGCTTTGACCAACACGCTACACAAACATCACACGAGAGTACCGACGAGACAAGAGACGAGACTATGATCGAGATATATCACGAGACTACGGATGTCACATCACACGAGACTACGGATGACACATCACACGAGAGTACCGACGAGACAATGTCCGAGATATATCACGAGACTGCGGATGATACATCACACGAGACTATGACCGAGATATGTCACGAGACTATGGATGACACATCACACGAGAGTACGGTCTATAGACACGAGTTGTACAAACGAAACACTACACTTTGACCAACACGTGGCACAAATTGAACTCAGATCAACTAGTCACGCAAACGAAACACTACACTTTGACCAACACGGGTCAAACGAATTGAACTTAGATCACCTAGACACATCACACGAGTCTATGACCGAGATACGAAAAGGAAGCAAAGAACTCACTCACTCACTCACCCTTCGTATCTGTTCACTCACTCACTCACTCACCCTTCGTATCTGTTCACTCACTCACTCACTCACTCACCCTTCGTATATGTTCACTCACTCACTCACTCACCCTTCGTATATGTTCACTCACTCACTCACTCACTCACTCACTCACTCATCCTTTGTGTCTGTTCACGCAGTCACTCACTCACGCACTCATTACACTATGCTTTGACCAACACGCTACACAAACATCACACGAGAGTACCGACGAGACAAGAGACGAGACTATGATCGAGATATATCACGAGACTACGGATGTCACATCACACGAGACTACGGATGACACATCACACGAGAGTACCGACGAGACAATGTCCGAGATATATCACGAGACTGCGGATGATACATCACACGAGACTATGACCGAGATATGTCACGAGACTATGGATGACACATCACACGAGAGTACGGTCTATAGACACGAGTTGTACAAACGAAACACTACACTTTGACCAACACGTGGCACAAATTGAACTCAGATCAACTAGTCACGCAAACGAAACACTACACTTTGACCAACACGGGTCAAACGAATTGAACTTAGATCACCTAGACACATCACACGAGACTATGACCGAGATACGAAAAGGAAGCAAAGAACTCACTCACTCACTCACCCTTCGTATCTGTTCACTCACTCACTCACTCACTCACTCACTCACTCACTCACTCACTCACCCTTCGTATCTGTTCACTCACTCACTCACTCACCCTTCGTATATGTTCACTCACTCACTCACTCACTCACTCACTCATCCTTTGTGTCTGTTCACGCAGTCACTCACTCACGCACTCATTACACTATGCTTTGACCAACACGCTACACAAACATCACACGAGAGTACCGACGAGACAAGAGACGAGACTATGATCGAGATATATCACGAGACTACGGATGTCACATCACACGAGACTACGGATGTCACATCACACGAGACTACGGATGACACATCACACGAGAGTACCGACGAGACAATGTCCGAGATATATCACGAGACTGCGGATGATACATCACACGAGACTATGACCGAGATATGTCACGAGACTATGGATGACACATCACACGAGAGTACGGTCTATAGACACGAGTTGTACAAACGAAACACTACACTTTGACCAACACGTGGCACAAATTGAACTCAGATCAACTAGTCACGCAAACGAAACACTACACTTTGACCAACACGGGTCAAACGAATTGAACTTAGATCACCTAGACACATCACACGAGACTATGACCGAGATATGTCACGAGATTACGGATGACACATCACACGAGACTATGGCCGAGATTTGTCACGAGACTATGACCGAGACTACGGATGACACATCACACGAGAGTACGGACGAGACAAGAGATATGCTACGAGACTACGGATGCCACATCACACGAGACTACGGATGTCACATCACACGAGAGTACGGACGAGACAAGAGATACGCCACGAGACATTCAAAGAGGTGACCATCATGGTTTCCGACGCCACTCAACGGACACCAATGTAATTAGTCAGAGTATAGCCATCTATCGAACATGATAGTTCTCTATTCGTTGACACACATATTCGTTGAGAATAGCGGAAGCGTAGAGGCCGCCATGTCAGGTCGCCATGACATTCAAATAACTTCCGGTACTACGTTACTTCCGGCGTAGCATCCCTAGTGGAGGCCGCCATGACAGTCAAGTGACTTCCGGTACCACGTCACTTCCGGCGTAGAGACACCTAGTGGATAATCGGAGTACCACGTCACACACGATCATAGCAAGCGAATTTGAAAACTGCTACGATCGAAAACGACTATGTCAATAACATGTAAGGACAATCACCTGACAGGACTTCATTCAATGAGGTGCCAAACATCACATACCTTCATGGCAAGAGACGATCAACTGTTCGGATTCACGTCCAATGAGGCGACCATAGGACTCGCATGAAGTATCGCTTCTTTTAATGGAAAACATATGTATATGAAGCAGCCATCTTTTCAACGTAACAATTCCATATTTTCAAATAGTGAGAGCGACCAGATACGATACGACCTTCTCGAGAGTCGAAAAAGGAAAGACCAGAATCGTCGGAAGCACGGTATATACACTAGTTTTCGGCGTGAGCTCATTTGCATAATCAATCAGACCGAACGTATATCACGTGACTTCCCTTAACACAAAAACTGTGCACGTTCATGAGACAGGCGACATCTGATGGCCCCAACGGATAGCAGTGTAACTACTCAGAATAACGCCAACTACCGGCCATGATAGATATCTATTCGTTGACACACTTCCGAGAATACCGGAAGCGTAGAGGCCGCCATGACAGTCAAGTAACTTCCGGTGTGACGGCACTTCCGACGTGTCGTCCCTAGTAGAGGCTGCCATGACAGTCAAGTAACTTCCGGTACGACGTCACTTCCGGTGTAGCGCCCCTAGCGGATAATCGGAGTACTACGTCACATGGTGGTGCCATCTAGCGGTTAAAAATATCTAATTAGGTTAGCTAGAGAAAAAAAGTTGGGGTTAACCTCGCGAAAAGTTTATGTTTTTGTCCCTCTGGGACAAAAACAGAAACTTTTCAGAAAATTTATACAACAACCACTTTAGTGGTT